>JAVJIF010010182.1:0-181095 GCA_038442645.1 Agave tequilana | reverse complement strand
TTTTGATTGAGAGAAATGGAGCGCTATTTATAGCGCTTCGGGAGGGGTAAAATGGTCCGAACACACACCGAACAGTTGCAACGGTCGGTCTGAACCATTGCAGCGGTTCGTTTCAACCGCATCAACCTCCCAACCGCCGTGACGGTTTACAGACAGCCGTTGAGCTGGGCGGTTCTGATCTGGATGGCGGAGGGTATGATCCGCGTGACCCATACCCGTGAGACCCAGTTCAAAAAGAACCAGACCAGGTAGTGCACCCGCACCCACACCCAAACCCGGACCTGAGCCCGAGCCCAGCCCGGGCACCGGCGCCTACCGCCGCCGCCAGCGGCGCGTGCGCGCATGTGTGGGTATATGGTTTCCCCAAATCACGCGCGAAAACTCCAAGTACCCAAAGGGCAAACCCTTGTTCTTATTTTTCTCTATTTAAACACTTCAAACTTTCATCCCATGGCTAATGTGTGACTAAATGCTTTTAGCTACCTTTAGTCTCCTTTTGGTTTGAATTAGGCAAACTTTAGACTTGAATATCTCATTCATTCGAAGTCGGAATTGAACATATGAATATACCACGTTCATCCCCAAGGAAGGAAAACACACTCCAACCATTATCCAATTGATTCCATCAACGGATCTCGCCATAATTCAATTCAAAGATTCACATAAACATTCTTCATATCCCAACAATCCCCACAATGAATGAGATTCAAAGAATTGACACACAAAGAGACTGACTATATTATAAAAGGTACTTTAGAAGAAACTGTATCAGGATAGGTGAAATAGGCTTGAACCTTCCATAGTGAAAGCTTTATCGGACTTACTGGCTAATCAGTGAACTAGGTCTTGAACTGTTAGCCGTTAGTGTAAGCCAAGTCAACAAGCTTCACACAGTAACTTTTCAAATCAACTTTGGTTCTCGTTGTGTCCATTTTGGCCCTGGACATTCTTAGTTTCAGAGAGTATCTTAGAGAATAACAGCCTCCATAGAAATTCCCAAAGAGCCGACCCAACTCTATACTCACATAGGTGATCGTCCTATTAAGAGTAGTCTATTCTGCTCCACTTATTTAGTAACAAGATATAGGCATCATTAAAAGCGTTAAGTTTATCCTTAATCCACTTATAGAAAGCACTTGTGTGCATCTTAGGAAAGATTGGTGTCAAGCTCCCAAGTGCTTACTTGCTGAGTCAATATAGCTAGTTTTTTTTCCTCTTGAACTTAATTTGTGGGATCTCCAGTCGCTAAGTGAGATTTTCATTAAGCTGACTCGATAAGGTTAGGCTTTTAGACCCATTCCCCTCGATGCGTAGTTTATACGCTCTCAACTTAAACCTTTAGTAAGCGGATCCGCTAAATTATCCTTTGACGATACAAAGTCAATAGAGATAATTCCATTTGAGAGCAATTGCTTAACAGTATTATGTCTACGACGAATATGTCTAGCTTACCGTTGTATATAACATTTTGTGTCCAAGATATAGCTGCTTGATTATCACAGTGTATGCATATAGCGGGCACTGGCTTTTGTCATAATGGTATATCTTCTAAAAATATCGAAGCCATTCTGCTTCTTCTTCGGCCTTATCTAAGGATATGAATCCGATTCCATAGTGGAACGGGCAATACATGTTTGTTTGGAAGATTTCCAAAATACCGCTGCTCCTCCTAGAGTAAATATGTATCTGCTAGTTGATTTTGATTCCTCAGAATCTGCAAGCCAATTAGCATCACTGTATCCTTCAAGTACAGGTGGATACTGTTCATATCTCAAAGCATATTTCTTGGTATGTGATACGTAACCCAATACTCGTAGTAGAGCAGTCCAATGTTCATCACTAGGATTGCTAGTGTATCTGCTTAACTTGCTTACAGCGTAAGCAATATCGGGTCTAGTGCAATTCATTAACTATATTAGACTTCCGATAATCTGAGAATACTCCAACTGGCGCATTTCAGTTCTGTATTCTTATGAAGGTAGATGTGTGGGAGAAAAGGATTTGTATTCTCCTTTATCCCAAGATCTCCTAAATCTTTCTATCATCTTATCCACGTAGTGAGATTGAGATAGATTGATTCCATCTGGTGTTCTGGTGATTTTAACTCCTAAAATTACATCAGCAATCCCCAGATCCTTCATGTCAAAACAGTTGGATAACATTCTTTTAGTGGACTTAATAATTTCAATATTAGTCCCAAGTATCAACATGTCGTCTACATAAAGACAAACAATGATACCTGTATTTCTAACTGTTTTAGTGTAAACACACTTATCGCATTCATTGATAGTGAATCCATCTTTCATCATACACTATCAAATTTCTCATGCCCTTATTTTGGAGCCTGCTTAAGACCGTATAAGGATTTTACCAATTTACACACTTTGTGTTCTTGGCCCTTAACTATAAATCCTTCAGGTTGCTCCATATATATTTCTTCATTTAATTCACCATTTAAGAATGCAGTCTTGACATCCATTTGATGGATATCTAAGTGTTGACTGAGTTTTCCTGCACACAAAATATGAATATTAGATCTGAGAATTAAAGGTGTGCGAGGTGCTCAATACTAATCCGCGGTAGCAAGGCTATGCGGGTCGTGATCCTCTGGGAGGGACTAGCGATGGAAGCATTTGTAAGTTTTACCCTAAAAATTTTTTATTTTTAAGCTAAGTTAAGAAGAAGGCGGTATTTTACAATGAGTCGGCAAATAAAGAATTGGGAGAAGAGTTGTGATTTAATCTACAAAAAGAAAAGAAAAGAAAATAAAATAAAATAAAAGAAATACTAACCTTGGTTGAGGAACAATATGAAATCTTAACACTTTCTACCTTGCTTTGGAGGCATGAACGCATAAAGCATAGGATTGATCTCAGTCCCCTGTTCGCATTAGATCATCAAGCCTTGGCAAGCATGAATTGATACGTACCTTGAGGAGGAGAACATCTCCATGAAATATCGTTGGCTCTCGCTAAGACTCGTTATACTCGTGCTTCAGAAATCACTTGCATGCTCATATACAATCAACATAGATCAAAGAGAAAAAGAAAAGAAAACAAAAAGAAAAGTAAAACATAAGAACAATGAACAAAATAAAAGATTACCTTTATTAATCAGTACAATGGCAGAGAAGAGGAAGGTACATCAGTGTCACGCTCAACATAAGCCTCTCTCTCTCTTGAAAATAAAAAGAAAAACCTAATTACAAAGAAGAAAACTAGAAGAAACCCTAATTTGGCCCTGTACTGCGCTGGACGCTCTGTACGATGCACTGCAGGGGGTATTTATAGGTGTAGAGGGGCGAAGAGTCCCGGATAAAGTAGCCCACGAAATCTGGTAGCCAGATGAGATCAAACTGCCGCAGAATTGCGGCTTTTGCCGCAGATCTGCGGCATTTCTGTGGAATCTGGCACGCGCTTTGGCGCGTGGCTTCTTCTGGTCCATCCATTTGGGCGCCTGCTTCTGGAAGCTGCATCCTGGCTCTTTATTCTGGATTTTTCGAGATAACTTAGTAATCAAGTTACCTTGATCTCAAATATCCCAAATCTTTTATCACGACTTTCCTTCTTATCTTGGCTCTTATGCTCATCCTGCAAGAGTTTAGGGTTGGGTAGAATTCTATCATTCCCTCATCTTTAATAATTGCAACTTTAGCCCTTGCATAATTTGCACTTTGACAATTGATATTTGCACTTTTACACCTGGGCTTCAAATATGGGCTTTTGGGCTTCATTAAGCTTTATTTATTATTAAAATAATAATTCGAGGCCTGCACACAATAAATAATAAAATATTAATAATTGTGCAGAATTAAATGAATAAATATGAAAAATGTGATGGTAAATGTTATGATAAAATGCACTTTTGACTACCAATCACTAAGTTATGCAATACTGCAATTGCAATTAACATCCGAATGGAGGTTATTCTTGTTACTGGTGAATAAGTATCGAAGTAGTCAAGTCCTTCCTTTTGTCGATAACCCTTGGCTACTAATCTAGCCTTGTACTTATCGATAGATCCATCGGGTTTTAATTTTCTTTGAAAATCCATTTACACCCAATTGGTTTACTGCCAAGAGGCAAGTTTGCTAATTCCCAAGTAGATTACTTAGTATGGATTCTATTTCGTTATTTATAGCTTATTTTCACATTTGTGCTCCTGGGGTAGACATAGCCTCTTTAAATGTTTGAGGCTCACTTTCAATAGCGTATGCTATGAAATCTGGACCAAAAGATTTTGAGATTCTAAATCTCTGACTTCTTCTTGGTTCAATTTTCGCATTAACAATCGGTTCCTTGGAGCTTTCGTTCCTGAATGCCATCTCATGTGTTCTTTTCCCAGAAGTCTTATCTATTTCCCATTTATATGGAAAAATATCTTCAAAGAACACAACATCTCTAGATTCGATAATCATGTTTACATGAATATCTGGTATCTCTGATTTATGAACCAGAAATCTATAGGCACTACTATTCAAGGCATAGCCTATGAATATGCAGTCCATTGTTCTTGCTCCCAATTTAGTCTTTTAAGTAATGGTGCTAGCACTTTTGCAACGCACCCCCACATTTTAAAGTAATGGTAGGAAGGTGTCTTTTCATGTCATAACTCAAATGGTATAAGACCAAGTTACTTGTGGGGTACTCTGTTTAGAATATAATTTGCAGTTAACAGAGCTTCCCCTCACAAGTTCTGCGGAGCTCCAGAACTTACGAGCATGGAATTGACCATCTCCTTCAAAGTTCTGTTCTTCGTTCAGCAATTCCATTTTACTAAGGAGTATATGGTGCTGTTGTTTGATGGATTATATCAAATTTAGCACATAACTCACTAAAATCATTTGATTCATTTTCTCCGCCTCTATCGGATTTTAGAATCTTGATATTCTTGTTGAGTTGATTCTCAACTTCGGTTTTATATGTTATAAACATATTCATTGCCTCATCCTTACTGTTTAAAAGATACATATAACAATATCTTGTACAGTCATCAATAAAAGTAATAAAATACTTTTTCCCGCCTCTAGTTGGCATAAACTTCAAGTCACACAGATCGCTATGAATTAACACTAAAGGTTCTGTATTTCGATCAATTGAGTGAAATGAATTTTTCGCTAACTTGGCCTCAATACAAATCTCACACTTGCGAATTTCTTTCAAGTTGAGTTGAGGAATATATCCTAGATTAGATAAGTTTTTTAATGACTTGTAATTTACATACCCCTAATCTATCATGCCATAAAGTAGGAGACTCAAGCAAATAATGTCACGCCCGCTTCCCAAAATACGCTGGAGCGGAGACGCGACATGAGTCGGCGACGCATATACGCAAGGAAAATCCCTCACGTATACGCGCTAAGCCTTAAGTAACCCGAAACAAGCTATAATAAATCCCAACTGTAATGAATACCGAATACTGCAATATCGCATATAAGCAACCACGCATGATATCATATGAATCAGACTGGAATAACAGCTGAACTGATATAACAAGAAACAGGAAATGATACGAAGGCTAGAAAGATGAAAGTACCAGAATAGAATAGGGAGAAGCTCCAGCTCCATATTCGCGAAGCGTACAGCCTCAACGAACACCTGCACATTAGAAACAAACCGTCCAATATCTGGACGTGCAAATCCAGGGTCGTCAGAACGCGACCATGGTGAGTGTGTGTGTAAAGGGGAAATAGCTCGTGCATAAGAACATGTGCATAAAGCAATATCAAGAACAACTGCAGATAACATATAACTGAATAGCATGATAAACAACAGCAGATATATGATAAATAAATATCATGACATGATAACATCTGAACTGAAGCATATCTGATATCAATATCAACAAAGATATAAGAAAAACTATCACGTCTGTAAAAACAACTGATATCAAAGTCATCTATCACAAATGTAGACTAAAAGCTGATGTCAAGATGTGTAACTATATGTCACTAGTCTGGTTGGTTATTATTAACCTAACTAATGTAGTACTTAGCTGTGTCCCATACCACAGCCATTTTCCCACATATCAAATAATGTTATCGTTGTTGTAACTGCCTGCCAATGTAGTGCATGTGTTTTGGAAGAGTACCGTGCATGCCCGGTACCACGGTCTAACACCCCTGGCGCTGAACCAGGACAAGCCGCAAGGCTCTGACAACTGAAGACCACAGCCCCACACGAAAAGACAACTAGTGTGGCGCCGTAATCCGGGCATAGCCCTGACAACTGACAATTGAAGGGTAGCCAGTACTACCCTGATTCCCCATGGTTGGAACCCACAACTCGGTACCATAAGAGTCCTTCCAAAATACACGACATGCATCGTCAGGCAATTACCCCTGTTTCCCCGGGTTATGATGTCTTTTATTAATAAGCAATCATATGTTATTTAATATGAAGTAGTAACCAATATCTCCAATAACTGCTGATGTCAACACTAGCTGATAATCTGACAACTGGTAACTGATAACTGATATCTGACAACTGTGATATCTGACAACTGTGATATCCGACATCTGTGATATCTGACAACTGTGATATCTGACATCTGAATAGAATACTGGAGATATAGCTACTAACACAAAGGTGATACAAACAACTAGTCTCACTGACAACTATAACTAGTAACTGATCTCTGCCATCTCATATCAATAATGAAATACGTGATCACTGATCACTACCACAATGTATCACTGACAACTCATGTAAACTCTGAACATGAACATCTTATAATCACCGACAAGTATCTCACTAATAACTGATAAACTGATAACTGCTATCTGATAACTCTGAAGTACAAGATCACTGATATCAAATAGATTACTATCACAATAGCTCATTCTCTCAAAATAACTAATAACTAATCATGAAACACATGGTATGTCCTCGAGATCAACAGGTCAACGGATGCCGAAATCATAATGAAGTAAAGGAATCATCCTCAAACAATATGTGGTCTAGAATAACTACATCTTGGTACCCATCATTAATAACAAGTCATCTAACAGATCCCAAATGCCAACAACGTCAATCTCATCTCAAAGCAAGTCAGGCTCCAATAAACGGAATATGTATTTCTGGACAATTCTAACTCATCATCAATCTCTAGCACATCTTAACTAATAAAGTCATATTCAATAACTGATCATCATTCAATGTAAATATCATAAGTCCCAGATCAATCCAAAGTCATTACAACCAATTCATATTCCAATAGTTCTATAATCATCTTGTTCCAATACACATCGAGTAATCAGATGCAATAGTTGTTGTTCTAACATATGTCCATAATCAGTACTAGTCAACTCACTCTGACAAACTATATCTGATTCATAAGGCTACACAATACCTTCTTCCATAAGTATCAAGTATGATATCCCAACACTCGGCATCACAACATATTCATGCCTCTAAGTTCTATCATAATAAGTCAAGTCATTACCACCAAATATCCATCTCTAGAAATCATGTACATCCATATACAACCATTACATATCTCATGGGTGAAGTCCACAATCCATCAAGGAACCATACACAGCTAACAGACTAATATTAGTCGACTAGGGATATTTACAAGTCGACTAGAGGATGGTGTAGTCGACTAATCAAGTGGGCATAGTCGACTACACCAAGGTCAAGTCGACTGACAGGGTAAGGCAAGTCGACTGATACAGATACAGAGAGTCTATAAATTCCTGGAAGCTATACTAGTCGACTAGGCTCCTGGATTAGTCGACTAATAGAGTGTATTAGTCGACTAATACATGTTATTAGTCGACTAATCATCCTCTGCCTGGGCACTTAAATTCTGAGATACGCCACTCTTCTTCCCATATTCTCTTCAATACACTCGTACACTCCAACCTACATTGTCTACACTAATGAACCAAACACCCATATGGTATACATAGGGCTCCAACATAAAAGATATATATACACATAACATATCCCCTTGCATTCAATCATGATAAAATAAAGGGGATGACAATCCACAACCATGCTTAACGATCTCCACACGCATAATCATATAACGCAACAAATGTTACATCACATATACAACATATCTATGATCACTTAATGAATAAAGAGAGAGGGAGAGAGAAACACTCACATTGGGAAATCTGCACGTTACCGGGCGAGTCGCCGTTACGGTCGCCATGGCGTCGCTCTTCGCTGTCGGACTACATAGGACGGTAGCCAGGGTCCTGGGGAAGACCTGGCTGCAATCTGGAGGTCTCGCGCTCGCCGGAAGGGCTTGGAATCGCCGCTCGCCCGCTGCTTGTGCTGCTGGTCTGAATCTGGATCTGCTGTGCGCGTCGCCGGGCGAGTCGCTGCCGCGGTCACTGTGGTATCGTTCCTCGCCATCGGACTGCACGGGAGGGTGGCCAAGGCACTGGGGAAGGTTACCGCGCTGGTCTCCGACGAAGGTCTGACATGGATCAGGAGAACGACCAGCTCGCCCGAACTTGCGCAGATCTGGATCTGCTGCTGTCCAGATCTGGATTCGGCTGCCGAGTCGCTGTTGGAGGATGCCACGGGCTGTCGGTTGCTGTCCGGGTCTGCTGGGGACTCGCCGTGCTGCGAGGGATGCTCCAACACAAGATGATCGGAGGATGGTGGAGGAGATCGGCCAAACAAAGGGGATTTCGGCCTGGGTATTGTTGCCGCAGATTTGGAAGAGTGCGGCTCTGGTACTTGCGCAAGGGGCAGGGAAAAGGGGAGATGCGGTTATTGTGTGGGAGGAGATCAGGTTAGGAATTGTTAATTAGGTTAAGCTTAGGTTAGGGTTAGGATTATATATAAAGTGGTATGGGTTATTGGGTTTGCGGTATGCCAACGGGTTGGGGGTTCGAGTCCAATAGATGATTGGGCTATAAGGTTAATGGGTAGGATTATAAATCCAACGGGTAATCAAGACAATGTGTAAATGATCCAGATGGTTAAAGGAATAATAAGATGAGAGGCTAAACAAGGAGAACATCACCACCATCACCATGATTAGTATAGATGCCAATATTAAAATACAATATGTAATACCAACCACAATTAATAATTGTCAATATTAAAATAGAGAATATATTATCATCACTAATAATAATTAACAAACACCGATAATAAAATAAAGATAACACTAGCAGCAATAATAATAAATAATAATGGAAGAATAATTTACCATTTACTATCTCAAAAGAATTCCCATATTAATAATAGAAATCATCTCAAGAAGGAAAAAATAATAAATCAGGTTGATGAAATAAAAATAATCTGTAATTCGAAATAAATATTCTAGAAAAGTAGAAATACTGTATTACTAGCTAGGGATCTTACACTCTACCCACCTTATTAAAATTTCGTCCCCGAAATTCAAATAAAGCAGGGGGATGGTAAGAGAATCCCAAAATCAAAAGAGAAGACAAACAAACTTCATGTCGCTACTCTGCACATCATAAATCCACCACGCTTCCGCTGCGCACTCTGATACACTCCACCGGCTTCAACATGAAGTAACCCAATCCCAAGAGATAAAATCAGGAAATAGAACCAAGAAGGATGGCAAGAAGCAAGATGAAGATACAGATCACTCAAAAATAGAGTAAAAATCAAGGATATCCAACGATCAAAGATGAGAATTTCCAAAGAGAGGACGATCAATTCCAAATGGAGTCAATATCATAATGGAGAGTATATGTATATTGCAGCATAGCTATAGCTTGTTTTCAAGTTACCGGTAAGAACTAGGTCTCTCTTGCGAAACAAAATTCAAAATTTCACATCACAAGTCGAAAACCTAGGCTCTGATACCAAGAAAACTCTGTTACGCCCTGCTTCCCAAAATACGCTGGAGCGGAGACGCGACATGAGTCGGCGACGCATATACGCAAGGAAAATCCCTCACGTATACGCGCTAAGCCTTAAGTAACCCGAAACAAGCTATAATAAATCCCAACTGTAATGAATACCGAATACTGCAATATCGCATATAAGCAACCACGCATGATATCATATGAATCAAGACTGGAATAACAGCTGAACTGATATAACAAGAAACAGGAAATGATACGAAGGCTAGAAAGATAAAAGTATCAGAATAGAATAGGGAGAAGCTCCAGCTATTCGCGAAGCGTACAGCCTCAACGAACACCTGCACATTAGAAACAAACCGTCCAATATCTGGACGTGCAAATCCAGGGTCGTCAGAACGCGACCATGGTGAGTGTGTGTGTAAAGGGGAAATAGCTCGTGCATAAGAACATGTGCATAAAGCAATATCAAGAACAACTGCAGATAACATATAACTGAATAGCATGATAAACAACCGCAGATATAAGATAAATAAATATCATGACATGATAACATCTGAACTGAAGCATATCTGATATCAATATCAACAAAGATATAAGACAACTATCACGTCTGTAAACTAACAACTGATATCAAAGTCATCTATCACAAATGTAGACTAAAAGCTGATGTCAAGATGTGTAACCTATATGTCACTAGTCTGGTTGGTTATTATTAACCTAACTAATGTAGTACTTAGCTGTGTCCCATACCACAGCCATTTTCCCACATATCAAATAATGTTATCGTTGTTGTAACTGCCTGCCAATGTAGTGCATGTGTTTTGGAAGAGTACCGTGCATGCCCGGTACCACGGTCTAACACCCCTGGCGCTGAACCAGGACAAGCCGCAAGGCTCTGACAACTGAAGACCACAGCCCCACACGAAAAGACAACTAGTGTGGCGCCGTAATCCTGATAACTGACAACTGAATGGGTAGCCAGTACTACCCTGGTTCCCCATGGTTGGAACCCACAACTCGGTACCATAAGAGTCCTTCCAAAATACACGACATGCATTGTCAGGCAATTACCCCTGTTCCCCGGGTTATGATGTCTTTTATTAATAAGCAATCAATATGTTATTTAATATGAGTAGTAACCAATATCTCCAATAAATGCTGATGTCAACACTAGCTGATAATCTGACAACTGATAACTGATATCTGACAACTGTGATATCTGACAACTGTGATATCCGACATCTGTGATATCTGACAACTGTGATATCTGACATCTGAATAGAATACTGGAGATATAGCTACTAACACAAAGGTGATACAAACAACTAGTCTCACTGACAACTATAACTAGTAACTGATCTCTGCCATCTCATATCAACAATGAAATACGTAATCACTGATCACTACCACAATGTATCACTGACAACTCATGTAAACTCTGAACATGAACATCTTATAATACCGACAAGTATCTCACTAATAACTGATAAACTGATAACTGCTATCTGATAACTCTGAAGTACAAGATCGCTGATATCAAATAGATTACTATCACAATAGCTCATTCTCTCAAAGTAACCAATAACTAATCATGAAACACATGGTATGTCCTCGAGATCAACAGGTCAACGGATGCCGAAATCATAATGAAGTAAAGGAATCATCCTCAAACAATATGTGGTCTAGAATAACTACATCTTGGTACCCATCATTAATAACAAGTCATCTAACAGATCCCAAATGCCAACAACGTCAATCTCATCTCAAAGCAAGTCAGGCTCCAATAAACGGAATATGTATTCTGGACAATTCTAACTCATCATCCAATCTCTAGCACATCTTAACTAATAAAGTCATATTCAATAACTGATCATCATTCAATGTAAATATCATAAGTCCCAGATCAATCCAAAGTCATTACAATCAATTCATATTCCAATAGTTCTATAATCATCTTGTTCCAATACACATCGAGTAATCAGATGCAATAGTTGTTGTTCTAACATATGTCCATAATCAGTACTAGTCTACTCACTCTGACAAACTATATCTGATTCATAAGGCTACACAATACCTTCTTCCATAAGTATCAAGTATGATATCCCAACACTCGGCATCACAAACATATTCATGCCTCTAAGTTCTATCATAATAAGTCAAGTCATTACCACCAAATATCTATCTCTAGAAATCATGTACATCCATATACAACCATTACATATCTCATGGGTGAAGTCCACAATCCATCAAGGAGCCATACACAGCTAACAGACTAATATTAGTCGACTAGGGATATTTACAAGTCGACTAGAGGATGGTGTAGTCGACTAATCAAGGGGCATAGTCGACTACACCAAGGTCAAGTCGACTGACAGGGTAAGGCAAGTGACTGATACAGATACAGAGAGGCTATAAATTCCTGGAAGCTATACTAGTCGACTAGGCTCCTGGGTTAGTCGACTAATAGAGTGTATTAGTCGACTAATACATGTTATTAGTCGACTAATCATCCTCTGCCTGGGCACTTAAATTCTGAGATACTCCACTCTTCTTCCCATATTCTCTTCAATACACTCGTACACTCCAACCTACATTGTCTACACTAATGAACCAAACACCCATATGGTATACATAGGGCTCCAACATAAAAGATATATATACACATAACATATCCCCTTGCATTCAATCATGATAAAATAAAGGGGATGACAATCCACAACCATGCTTAACGATCTCCACACGCATAATCATATAACGCAACAAATGTTACATCACATATACAACATATCTATGATCACTTAATGAATAAAGAGAGAGGGAGAGAGAAACACTCACATTGGGAAATCTGCACGTTACCGGGCGAGTCACCTTACGGTCGCCGTGGCGTCGCTCTTCGCTGTCGGACTACATAGGACGGTAGCCAGGGTCCTGGGGAAGACCTGGCTGCAATCTGGAGGTCTCGCGCTCGCCAGAAGGGCCTGGAATTGCCGCTCGCCCGCTGCTTGTGCTGCTGGTCTGAATCTGGATCTGCTGTGCGCGTCGCCGGGCGAGTCGCTGTCGCGGTCGCTGTGGTGTCGTTCCTCGCTATCGGACTGCACGGAAGGGTGGCCAAGGCACTGGGGAAGGTCACCGCGCTGGTCTCCGACGAAGGTCTGACGTGGATCAGGAGAACGACCAGCTCGCCCGAACTTGCGCAGATCTGGATCTGCTGCTATCCAGATCTGGATTCGACTGCCGAGTCGCTGTTGGAGGATGCCACGGGCTGTCGGTTGCTGTCCGGGTGCTGGGGACTCGCCGTGCTGCGAGGGATGCTCCAACACAAGATGATCGGAGGATGGTGGAGGAGATCGGCCAAACAAAGGGGATTTCGGCCTGGGTATTGTTGCCGCAGATTTGGAAGAGTGCGGCTCGGGTACTTGCGCAAGGGGCAGGGGAAAAGGGGAGATGCGGTTATTGTGTGGGAGGAGATTAGGTTAGGAATTGTTAATTAGGTTAAGCTTAGGTTAGGGTTAGGATTATATATAAAGTGGTACGGGTTATTGGGTTTGCGGTATGCCAACGGGTTGGGGTTCGAGTCCAATAGATGATTGGGCTATAAGGTTAATGGGTAGGATTATAAATCCAACGGGTAATCAAGACAATGGGTAAATGATCCAGATGGTTAAAGGAATAATAAGATGAGAGGCTAAACAAGGAGAACATCACCACCATCACCATGATTAGTATAGATGCCAATATTAAATACAATATGTAATGCCAACCACAATTAATAATTGTCAATATTAAATAGAGAATATATTATCATCACTAATAATTAACAAACACCGACAATAAAATAAAGATAACACTAGCAGCAATAATAATAAATAATAATGGAAGAATAATTTACCATTTACTATCTCAAAAGAATTCCCATATTTAATAATAGAAATCATCTCAAGAAGGAAAAATAATAAATCAGGTTGATGAAATAAAAATAATCTGTAATTCGAAATAAATATTCTAGAAAAGTAGAAATACTGTATTACTAGCTAGGGATCTTACAAATAAATAGAAGATTTTCCTTTATTTATAAGCTTCGGGTATAAATACACAGACTTTTTGTCTACCACTACAACATTCGCTTTAAAAAGTCCATCAACAAGATAACCCTTTCCCACATACATCCCACCCTTAGTAAGTACAAATTTATCTGATTCAAAAACCATTCTAAATTCTTTCTTATTAAGTAGTGATCTTGTAATACCCCGTTCCCGGAATACGTACTTAGTTGCGTATCCAGATTTTCGATCGTATTTTTTCGATTTGTTTTCTGTATTTATTCTGTATTATGAATTCCTTATATGATTGTTTATCTTGGATTTGGATTCGTGGACTCGGAGTCAGCCCTAGTCTGAACCGAGGGCCCGACCGTAGTATCTTCTTTGATTTAGTCTTTCTGATGTGTAGAATTGACCGATTTTGGTTTCAATATTGCTTTCCAATATATTAGATTTTCTGTGATTTTCTGGATTTTCTTGGATTAAATTGAATTTCTTCAAAACCGGTGTCGGCCAGTGCCGCTGACCGATTCCCGGATTTTTAATTCTCAAACTGTTTGGAATTTCATGATGGTCCTTTAGACTTTATCTTTTAGAATTACATTTCCTACCTAAATACTTTTTCTGAGAATTTTATGATTTTATGAAAATTCCAGCGGAGTCGGTAGGTAACTGATTCCGGGATTTTTAGTTTTAAAACTATAAAGTATTTCTTCAAACGGATTTCACTATTGGTCTTTATATATTATTATTGATTTTTGGTAATTATTTCGAGTCGTTCCGAGATACTTGAATTTCGGACGATTTCGGTATTTTCCGAAGTGTTTCCGCATACATGACTTAAACCCGGGTATCAGTCTTTTCAACTGTTTCTATTTTGAGTCCAAGAGAAAATATCTTCTCTTATTAATTTCCCTTCCTTTTCATTTTCTTTATTTTCCTTACTTCCTTCACAAACCTCAACATTTCCAATTTTTCAATAATTACAATTTCCACCTCAAATCCCACCTACTTCCCCATCAAATCCCACTCTCTCTCTCTCTCTCCCATGGCCGGCCAAGTGGCCAGGTGAGGGACACCTTGCCCTCTTCCTTTTTGCAAAAACCCCCATCACTTCTATCTTATTACACCACCTTCACAAAATCCCAATCATATATAAGCTCTTCCTTAACATTTCACACCTTTTCTTCTCCCCTTCATCAAAAGAGATAGATCCCACCAAAGCCCTCCTCTTTCTCAACCTCAGCCCCAACTCCTAGAACACCTCAAGATCACCACTTCCAGCTCAAGCAACTGATTTGGAGCTTAGATCGTAGCTCTCTTCGTCGCCAAGGACCACCTAGGTGCTATTCGTCGACAACAACCATTTCGAGTTCGTAGAGCTTCAATCAAACCTTCCCAAGTGAGTATTCTTACTCACCAAGACTTGGCAATTTCCTTACATACTTATGCTTTCACTTCTTGTGTAATTGTGCCCTCAAAAATCATGTTTTTAGATCCTCAAACAAAACCATCAGATCTGTTCTGTACGCTGTTTTCTGACCACGATTAGTCGACTTAACCTAGGACCTAGTCGACTAGAACCCTTAGATTGAAACGTAACCTTTTCTGATTCACAGTTTTAGTCGACTCATCTTGTTTATTAGTCGACTATAGATCCCTATTAGTCGACTACACCTTGACCCTAGTCGACTAACCTTTTCCTGAACCAAAAACCCCCAACTCTCGGCTCTAGTCGACTTAGCCCAATTATTAGTCGACTTGAGACCCCTAGTCGACTACTCCCTTGACCCTAGTCGACTCCTGAAACAAAACCAACTCTCTGTATCACAGATTTAGTCGACTTAAGTGTCTGTTAGTCAACTTGATCCTTCTATTAGTCGACTACCCTATTTTCCTAGTCGACTAACCCGTCTATTAGTCGACTACTATTCCAACCTAGTCGACTAACTTATGGCTGTCTGTTATAGTTGATTTCCTTCTTGACTATGTATCTTATCCTTGATGCATGTACTATATATTACTCTTACTTGTACTTCATAACTTGTACTTTATGACCTATTAATTGATGTATATCATCTCTTGTCACTTCATATTCCCAGGTTTATGTTTTGCCATGCAATTGCTTGTTTCATTCTTATACTTGTACCTGGCCGTGATGTTCTTGCTTCTTTACTTTATACCATGCGTGGCAGACCCTTCGAGGTCGTCGAACTCTGCATTGTCCCTATGTTTCCACTAGTCTTGCCATAATTCAGAACTATCAGTTTCATGTTTCCTTTTAACACATGTATATCACCTGACATTGCCACTACCTTGCTAGACCCTATTGTTATGTCATGACTGACCCGGCCTATTATCAATCTATTGTTATGTTTTATTGCTTGTTATATATCACCACCTTGTCATGCTATCCTTTAAAACCAAGCATGATACAATTGACTTTGTAATTATTATGTTTACGGGAATCCTGTCTTGTTTTATGGAACTAAGTGCCACACCATACTCGGTGGGGGCCACCTCTAGAATCCATTCCCTCAGAACAAAGTGCCACACCACACGGTGGGGGCCACCTCTTGAATCTGTTGGGCTATTCTTGTTATAACCGTTTATTCCCGTAATCTGATAATTATTAATAAACTACAACTTGTATGGGAAAGGGAGGAAGTGATGGATGCCGGAATGATACCTTGCTTATAGTAATGGAATAAAATACAGAAGACTCGTGGTAGTGGGACTTTGGGCCCACAGAAGATTCGTGGTAGGGGGACTTTGGGCCTCCAAACTGGTTCCAGGTGTATGGAAACTACTATAAGAAGAGTTATCAGTTCTCCATCTACTTCCGGCAACGACCCTCGACTTTCTTATATATGGATGTATGTGAGTTGGGATCGATACCGAGACACATGCCTAGATATATGGGTTAGACGAGTAATAATAATAATAGGTCCAGTTATAGTTCTTGTTATGTTTCTTGATATGATTTCCGTTACATTTCCTGTTACGATACCAGTTATGATTCCTGTTAGGATGACTGTTATGACTTCCTTTATGTATTCCGGTCCTATCTATTACTTGTTCCTGTTTTTGGATTTATGTTGTTCTTGTTATGTATTCGCGTTTTGACTATCGTATGAATTGCAAGTCTGATTCTATACGCTTGAATATTCGGTGGCATGAGATAACAGTATATAGATGAGGGTTTCCTTGTTTGGATTATTCCCTCGATGTATTAGTCTCATGGGACCGTGACTTAAGCGTATACAATCACTTTTGCTTGTAATCAGCTTTATCTTGCATTTCCTGTTTTACGATTATGTTATACCCATCCTTATATACCACATTTGTGTTCTAACCCCTATTCTTATCTCTTTGCCACTTGGCACATAGCCTGTTCATTGTTGGGAGGTCCTGACTCCCTTGGATTTGTATGTTCAGGTTTAGAAGCTTGGTTCGAGGTGGAGCTGTAGCTTTCCTTAGTGAGCAGGCAGTCCAGTTCCAGTTTCTTTGTGCCAGACATCTCTTTTGACTCACGGGATCTTCATCTTTCTCGTGAGCATTTTGTATCTATCTTGTATATTTTACTTTGGACTTGGTCGTGATAACTGATACATGTAATGTGTAAATGTTTATCATATACTGTGATGACTTTGTATTTGTACCTTTTAAGTTGGCATATGTATGTATACCACGCTTTGTGCTGTACTCTGATTTCTTGCTTGTACTTTTATGCTTAGCGTATATACGTGGGGGCTTCTCCTGACCTACGTATATACGTCGCAGTGACGTCCCCGTATCTGTGAAATCGGGGCGTTACAGGTTGGTATCAGAGCTTAGGCTCTTCCACCCATAGTACAAACAAGCATGCAAATTTCTGCAATTTGCTAATGCCAACTATAATGTACAAAGTCATCTAGTCCTTCTTGATTATCTAGTTCTTCTTGGTTCCTTCCTTCATGTCCTGAAATCCTTCCATTTTTCCATCTCTTTCCAGTCATCTTTCATCATCTAGGCATGGATAGAAGATCGGGTCGTAGCAACTCTGGACCGGCATCAAATGGAGCAGCGGGAGAGAATGTGGATATACTGAGAGTTATCCAGCTGATGATGGAGAACCAGCAGCAGCAGACCGAACTTCTCCGGCAAGAGTTAGCAACACCTAAAGGACAAAGGCCGGGGAATGTATCAGACTTCAGAAGACTACAGCCAGCCATATTCACGGGTGGGGAGAAACCCTTGGATGCTGAGCAATGGCTGACAGACACATCAGACTTGTTGAATGCAGCCCGTGTCCCAGAGGAAAACCAAGTGGAAGTTGCCAAGATTCAATTGAAGGATATAGCTAGAACTTGGTGGCTAGCTGAGGAGGCAAGATTGGAGAAGCCTGTCACGTGGGACACATTCTCCAAGAGTTTCTACAGCAGATTCTTCCCTGTCACAGCTCAGAAAGACATGGAAGAGCAGTTCATCAGACTTCAGCAACGGGATAAGTCCGTGGATGAGTATGCCGCAGAATTTCTCAGACTCAGCCGCTTTGCTCCGTATATGGTAACGGATGAGGAGAAGCGGGCAAGCAGATTCCAGCAGGGCTTACAGATGGACCTACAAGTTTTCTTAATGCCCCAGCAGCTGAAGACATATTCAGAGGTCCTCACCATAGCTCGAGAAGTGGAGCGTGGATTGGAGAAGAAGAGGTTGACCCAGATGAGGAGCCAGGCCAAGAAGAGGCCTTTTGAGTTGATAGATGAGGAGGATGCAGATAGGGCAACCCATGGCCCGATGATTAAGAGACCATTCCAATCTCCTCCGTCTCAGATAATTTGCAATTTCTGCCATAGACCCGGACATTATAAGAGAGATTGTCGAAGGGCCAATGGACTATGTTTGGCATGTGGGACGGGGAGTCATGCCATAAGGGATTGCCGTTCAGAAGAGTAGGGAATACGACACCAGTCAGACCAGCTCTTCCAGCCCCAGCACATCCAGCCCCAGCACTTCCAGCTCCGCCATTGAGGAGGAATCCAGGACCCGTTGACCCGAGAGCCCCATTTCCACCTCAACAGTATAATCATCAGCAGAGGGAAATGAGGGCTAGAGCAGATCAGAGTAGAGGCCAGGGTTACATCATGGCAGCAGAGGCTTCAGATGATGCAGCAGAACGTGAAGACCAGTATCCAGACCAGGATTCTTGAGGGTATCATGGTAACCACTACCCCATACCTTGTATTTGAGTTGATTATCTTTCTTAATATTTCTTTGTCATTTTGTCATTGTTCATTCTGGTCCTTCCTGTATTCACCTTATCCCCTGTTTTGGTTTTATGAAGCCTTTATTCGTGCCTTCGTCCCCTTGTGTTCAATTTACCCCTTAACGAAATTGCGAGGACGCAATTTTTTGTAAGGTGGGTGGATTGTAATACCCCGTTCCCGGAATACGTACTTAGTTGCGTATCCAGATTTTCGATCGTATTTTTTCGATTTGTTTTCTGTATTATTCTGTATTATGAATTCCTTATATGATTGTTTTATCTTGGATTTGGATTCGTGGACTCGGAGTCAGCCCTAGTCTGAACCGAGGGCCCGACCGTAGTATCTTCTTTGATTTAGTCTTTCTGATGTGTAGAATTGACCGATTTTGGTTTCAAATATTGCTTTCCAATATATTAGATTTTCTGTGATTTTCTGAATTTTCTTGGATTAAATTGAATTTCTTCAAAACCGGTGTCGGCCAGTGCCGCTGACCGATTCCCGGATTTTTAATTCTCAAACTGTTTGGAATTTCATGATGGTCCTTTAGACTTTATCTTTTAGAATTACATTTCCTACCTAAATACTTTTTCTGAGAATTTTATGATTTTATGAAAATTCCAGCGGAGTCGGTAGGTAACTGATTCCGGGATTTTTAGTTTTAAAATTATAAAGTATTTCTTCAAACGGATTTCACTATTGGTCTTTATATATTATTATTGATTTTTGGTAATTATTTCGAGTCGTTCCGAGATACTTGAATTTCGGACGATTTCGGTATTTTCCGAAGTGTTTTCCGCATATATGACTTAAACCCGGGTATCAGTCTTTTCAACTGTTTCTATTTTGAGTCCAAGAGAAAATATCTTCTCTTATTAATTTCCCTTCCTTTTTCATTTTCTTTATTTTCCTTACTTCCTTCACAAACCTCAACATTTCCAATTTTTCAATAATTACAATTTCCACCTCAAATCCCACCTACTTCCCCATCAAATCCCACTCTCTCTCTCTCTCTCCCATGGCCGGCCAAGTGGCCAGGTGAGGGACACCTTGCCCTCTTCCTTTTTGCAAAAACCCCCATCACTTCTATCTTATTACACCACCTTCACAAAATCCCAATCATATATAAGCTCTTCCTTAACATTTCACACCTTTTCTTCTCCCTTCATCAAAAGAGATAGATCCCACCAAAGCCCTCCTCTTTCTCAACCTCAGCCCCAACTCCTAGAACACCTCAAGATCACCACTTCCAGCTCAAGCAACTGATTTGGAGCTTAGATCGTAGCTCTCTTCGTCGCCAAGGACCACCTAGGTGCTATTCGTCGACAACAACCATTTCGAGTTCGTAGAGCTTCAATCAAACCTTCCCAAGTGAGTATTCTTACTCACCAAGACTTGACAATTTCCTTACATACTTATGCTTTCACTTCTTGTGTAATTGTGCCCTCAAAAATCATGTTTTAGATCCTCAAACAAAACCATCAGATCTGTTCTGTACGCTGTTTTCTGACCACGATTAGTCGACTTAACCTAGGACCTAGTCGACTAGAACCCTTAGATTGAAACGTAACCTTTTCTGATTCACAGTTTTAGTCGACTCATCTTGTTTATTAGTCGACTATAGATCCCTATTAGTCGACTACACCTTGACCCTAGTCGACTAACCTTTTCCTGAACCAAAAACCCCCAACTCTCGGCTCTAGTCGACTTAGCCCAATTATTAGTCGACTTGAGACCCCTAGTCGACTACTCCCTTGACCCTAGTCGACTCCTGAAACAAAACCAACTCTCTGTATCACAGATTTAGTCGACTTAAGTGTCTGTTAGTCGACTTGATCCTTCTATTAGTCGACTACCCTATTTTCCTAGTCGACTAACCCGTCTATTAGTCGACTACTATTCCAACCTAGTCGACTAACTTATGGCTGTCTGTTATAGTTGATTTCCTTCTTGACTATGTATCTTATCCTTGATGCATGTACTATATATTACTCTTACTTGTACTTCATAACTTGTACTTTATGACCTATTAATTGATGTATATCATCTCTTGTCACTTCATATTCCCAGGTTTATGTTTTGCCATGCAATTGCTTGTTTCATTCTTATACTTGTACCTGGCCGTGATGTTCTTGCTTCTTTACTTTATACCATGCGTGGCAGACCCTTCGAGGTCGTCGAACTCTGCATTGTCCCTATGTTTCCACTAGTCTTGCCATAATTCAGAACTATCAGTTTCATGTTTCCTTTAACACATGTATATCACCTGACATTGCCACTACCTTGCTAGACCCTATTGTTATGTCATGACTGACCCGGCTATTATCAATCTATTGTTATGTTTTATTGCTTGTTATATATCACCACCTTGTCATGCTATCCTTAAAACCAAGCATGATACAATTGACTTTGTAATTATTATGTTTACTGGAATCCTGTCTTGTTTTATGGAACTAAGTGCCACACCATACTCGGTGGGGGCCACCTCTAGAATCCATTCCCTCAGAACAAAGTGCCACACCACACGGTGGGGGCCACCTCTTGAATCTGTTGGGCTATTCTTGTTATAACCGTTTATTCCCGTAATCTGATAATTATTAATAAACTACAACTTGTATGGGAAAGGGAGGAAGTGATGGATGCCGGAATGATACCTTGCTTATAGTAATGGAATAAAATACAGAAGACTCGTGGTAGTGGGACTTTGGGCCCACAGAAGATTCGTGGTAGGGGGACTTTGGGCCTCCAAACTGGTTCCAGGTGTATGGAAACTACTATAAGAAGAGTTATCAGTTCTCCATCTACTTCCGGCAACGACCCTCGACTTTCTTATATATGGATGTATGTGAGTTGGGATCGATACCGAGACACATACCTAGATATATGGATTAGACGAGTAATAATAATAATAGGTCCAGTTATAGTTCTTGTTATGTTTCTTGATATGATTTCCGTTACATTTCCTGTTACGATACCAGTTATGATTCCTGTTAGGATGACTGTTATGACTTCCTTTATGTATTCCGGTCCTATCTATTACTTGTTCCTGTTTTTGGATTTATGTTGTTCTTGTTATGTATTCGCGTTTTGACTATCGTATGAATTGCAAGTCTGATTCTATACGCTTGAATATTCGGTGGCATGAGATAACAGTATATAGATGAGGGTTTCCTTGTTTGGATTATTCCCTCGATGTATTAGTCTCATGGGACCGTGACTTAAGCGTATACAATCACTTTTGCTTGTAATCAGCTTTATCTTGCATTTCCTGTTTTACGATTATGTTATACCCATCCTTATATACCACATTTGTGTTCTAACCCCTATTCTTATCTCTTTGCCACTTGGCACATAGCCTGTTCATTGTTGGGAGGTCCTGACTCCCTTGGATTTGTATGTTCAGGTTTAGAAGCTTGGTTCGAGGTGGAGCTGTAGCTTTCCTTAGTGAGCAGGTAGTCCAGTTCCAGTTTCTTTGTGCCAGACATCTCTTTTGACTCACGGGATCTTCATCTTTCTCGTGAGCATTTTGTATCTATCTTGTATATTTTACTTTGGACTTGGTCGTGATAACTGATACATGTAATGTGTAAATGTTTATCATATACTGTGATGACTTTGTATTTGTACCTTTTAAGTTGGCATATGTATGTATACCACGCTTTGTGCTGTACTCTGATTTCTTGCTTGTACTTTTATGCTTAGCGTATATACGTGGGGGCTTCTCCTGACCTACGTATATACGTCGCAGTGACGTCCCCGTATCTGTGAAATCGGGGCGTTACAGATCTAAAAATCAGATTCTTTCGGATATCTAGAACATGTAGCACATCGTTCAGAGTAAGCTCTTTCTCAGATGTCCACTTCAGGATGACCTTGCCTTTTCTTTCAACCTTGGAGACGGCTGAATTTTCCATGAATAATTGCTCATCTTGCTCTAGTTTTTGATATTCAGAGAATAATAAGTTCTCAGAGCAGATGTGCCGAGTAGCCCCAGTGTCTGCCCACCAATCCTTATTGTTGGCTGTCAGATTCACTTCTGACTCCACAGCTGAAAGGTTTGGCGACACATGGTCGGTCAAGTTTGCCTGTGGATGGTTCTTCTTATTCTTTTTGAGATGGCTGCGACATTCATTCGCCTTATGCCCTTCTTTATTGTAGATGTAGCAGGTTCCCTTGAAGCGCATGTTCTTAGCTTCTTGGACCTTGCCTTTGTACCCTTAGGCAGTCTTCTTCCGCTTTAAGCCTTTGGAAGTAGAAACTTTCCCCTTTGAGTCTTCGATCACATTGGCCTTGGCTTCATAGGAGTTCTTACTGCTCCTTTTCTCAGATTTTCGGTTGTCCTCTTCAAATCGAAGCCTCACAATGAGATCTTCCAACTTCAGCTCCTTTCGCTTGTGCTTCAGGTAGTTCTTGAAATCTCTCCACGCAGGTGGGAGTTTCTCCACGATAGTAGCAACTTGAAAAGTTTCAGGTAGTATCATACCTTCGGCCTCTATCTCGTTCAAGATAAGTTGAAACTCTTGCACCTGACTGATTACAGTCTTGTTGTCCACCATCTTGTACTCCAGAAATCGTTCTACGACAAACTTCTTGGTACCAGTATCCTCAGTCTTGTACTTCTTATCAAGACTGGCCCATAACTTCTTTGCCGTTGTGATAGGACTGTAGACATTGTAAAGAGAGTCATCCAGTCCATTTAAAATATAGTTTCGGCAAAGGAAGTCACCTTGAGTCCATGCATCGACTGCAAGGACTGAGTCCCGATCAGTCCAGGTTCTGGTGGATCTTCTTGCAGGAATTTGGCCAGATGCAGAGTGGTCAAGTAGAAGAGCATCTTCTATCGCCACCTCTTGAATTCTGTGCCATCAAATTTTCCTGGCTTCTCTGGCTTCGGGTTAAGAAGTGGAGTAGGCATCAAAGCTTGTAGCTGCATGTTTGGTGCCTTGCTTGAGCTATCTTGATTAGTCTCAGACATTTTCTGTAATTTCAAGAGAATAGAAGTAAGAAACTTCAATATGTTAATTTTCTTAAGATTGTTGGTTTCTATGATCAATCTAACAACTAATCAATATCACCGAAATATCACCGATCTAATTGGCCAGGTCGGTTAATATCAGGTGGGAGGTTTTCCGTTCAATAGAATGTTCCTTAATTAAAGAACCACCTTTCAATTACCTTCCTTGGTTAAATACCAATTAGACTAGTATAAGTCAGTCTCAATATACTGAATATCAGTATAACCCCAGTATAAAGAAAATTAATTCACTTATACAGTACTTGGAGTGAGGTACGCTTAAAGCGAATCTCCTTAAGACAATTACATCCCCCGCACCGGTGCTAACGAGTTACTGGACGCTGGTCTCCTAAGATACAACACTCCTTCACGGTATTTGGATAGCACTACCAAATCACCGTACGGTCGAACCATAGTTAACCAGTACCTTCACAGGATTCTTGAAGCAGTAGGACTAAGACAAACTTCTGGGAGAATGTTTGTCTTTACTTTAGAGGAGCACCCACTGTAGAAGAAAGAGGAAGGTAGAAGAATATTCTTCTTTGGAAGTCCCAGATCAGACAACAATTCTATTAAAGAATCTGTTGAATTTTTTGAGCCCTCTTTCAGAACGAATTTTGCAGAATCTCTTGGAAGTCGCTTCGGAATTCAAGTTGCAGAATTCTCACTTCCCATTGGAAGTCACTTTTGAAACTGAGTTGCAGAAGTTCAGAATGCAGAAGACTTGTTTTTCCTTTTACTTCTGTTGCTGTTTGTGTTCTGTGTGTTTTGATTGAGAGAAATGGAGCGCTATTTATAGCGCTCCAGGAGGGGTAAAATGGTCCGAACCCAATCAAACAGTTGCAACGGTTCGGTCTGAACCGTTGTAACCTCCCAACTGCCGCGACGGTTTACAGATAGCCGTTGCGCTGGGTGGTTCGGATCCGGATGGCAGAGCGGGTATGATCTGCGTGATCTATACCCGTGAGACTCGGTTCAAAAAAAAACCGGACCGGGTAGAGCACCCACACCCAAACCAAGACCCGAGCCCGAGCCCGACGCCGGCCAGCCGCCGTCGCGCGCACGTGCGGGTATGGTTTCTCCCAAATCGCGCACGAAAACTCTAAGTACCCAAAGGACACACCCTTTGTTCCCATTTTTCTCTATTAAACATTTCAAACTTTCATCCCATGGTCAATGTGGGAGTAAATGCTTTTAGCTATCTTTAGTCCCCTTTTGGCTTTGAATTAGGCAAACTTTAGACTTGAATATCTCATTCATTCGAAGTCGGAATTGAACATGTGAATATACCACGTTCATCCCCAATGGAAGGAGAACACATTCCAACCATTATCCAATTGATTCCATCAACGGATCTCGCAATAATTCAATTCAAAGATTCTCATATATATTCTTCATATTCCCACCATTTAGCACCGAAGAAACTTTTCCGCACATAAAGAGAGAGATATGAAGACGGATATCAAAAAAATTAATTGATAAATAATTCTAGTAAAAATAGAGTTGAGTTTACGTTGGACTTGCTTAATTTAACCCTGTAGAAGGTTTGGAGATCAGAAAGAGAGATCCATTTTAAAAAAATTTCCAGAACTCTTACACCTCGGCTTTGTCCCATTGGATCCCATAATAGTGCGAAAAGGAGAAAGAATAGGAAAGAGATGGGGAACAAGAGAGAAGAAGAATAGAGAGCAACAACTTTCTAATTTGGTCATTTTCACTCAACAATATTTCATTCTGTAGATTTACCAAACACACTTAAAATAACTTAACAACAGTTTAGCAGTTTCAAAATTTTCTTTAACAAACAAAAAATATCAGAAAATACAGCACAGTTCAGCTTATCTCAGCTCAGCAACTTACATTCAGTACAACGCAGTTCAGCAGGTTGGGGCCAAATAAGGCCTTAATCTTAGCCTAGGAACAAACCAATGAGTATTAAATACTAGGTATAGATTACGTACCTCTTGACACTAGTAATTTCAGATATCTATAGTACTTTCATCGGAGGGTGTTTTGGGGTTTTCTCCTTCTGTGTATGCCAAAGTCAAGGGCGGGGTTGTTGGCTCAAATGCCCATCACTCTAGTTTTGATGATGATCAACTCATGTAGTTATAGTACTAATGATCTTGTGGTTATTTAGTCTCAGATTCATGATCAAGATCTTAGTAGGTGCATAGCTTCAACAAAGGATTTTAAGTCAAGTTTTGGAGCTTGCACGGTGTTTGGACCAAGTCAAGAAGGCTTCAAGTAAAGACTTCAAGAAGATGAAGACTTGTGTCTAGGTTTGTTTTTAGAAGATTTTATTTTTAGATAAAATGTAAAGGATAGAATAGTTGGTGGATTGCTCAAGTACATATATACACACACACACACTCTTGATTTAGTTTGCTTTAGAAAAGATTTTTCCCTTTGACAAAATATCATTTTGGTTTTTGGTATTCAAGTTTTATGTTTTAACCAAAACCATGTTTAGAGCTTAATGTCAAAAACATAGATATTTTACCATGTTTGTGTAGTGGATCATATCCATACACCATATGCTTTAAAAGTGTTTAGAATATCTTGTTTTTGTATTTGGAGAAGTTTTGGAAAAATCAATTTTGGAAAATACAGTTTTTATTTTTAAGCCAAAATTTTCAAGTTACAAAAATAGTCCAAATTATTTGAAACATGCCTTGATTTTGTGCAAGCATGTTTGTTTATCAAAGTATATTGGTAAAACTATTTTTGTAGATTTTTCATGATTTTATGGGATTTTATTTCAATCAAAAAGACCAAGTTTTAAATCTCTTAACAGTTCTGTCCTGGCTTAAGCCGGTCGACCGACCGGTCGACCGAAGCCTGAAGGCGGTCGATCGAGCGGTCGACCGACGTGCACAGACGTGCACGCCAGTTCTGGCAGGAGGGCCGGTCGACCGTCTAGAGAGCTCTGCTCTCTGGAAAGGCCCCGGTCGACCGGACAGAGAGACTTACTCTCTGTATCCTGGCCTCGGTCGACCGACCGGTCGACCGATGGCCCAACGGTCGGATTTCTGACCGTTGGCGGTCGACCGGGCGGTCGACCGACAGTTCTGTCAGACCCCAACGGCTAGTTTTTCTAGCCCTATAATTTGGGGGTTTGGGTATTGTTTTTCTCTAAGATTTTTAGTGGAATTTGAGCCAGTTTTTCTCACTTCATTAAAAGAGTTTTCTCCACTAATTTGAGAGCAAATATTTCCAATCGAAAGGAGAGTTTATCAAGAGTGTTTTAAAGAGATTCTTTGAGTTTTCCTCCACCATCTCTTTCCTTGTTTTCTCACACAAACACTTGAGCTATCCATTGATTATTCATCTTATAGGAGTGTTGTAGTGAGATTCTTTTTAGGTGATCAAAGTGTTGTGATTACCAAAGACTTGTTCTTTGTTCTTTGAGGAGGCGGACAAGTGTGTTCGCGGGTGTTTCGAGTTCTTGCGTGAACTTTTTGTTTGAGGTGCGGTCTCGGCGAGCCGGTGGGCTTGCAGTGTGTACGGGTTAGAGAGTCCAAGGAGTTCAAGTGTGAACTCGGCTTGTAGGTGTTGCGGCACCGAGTGATCCGGTGGGATCGATTTTAGTGGAAATCCTTCGTGTGT
This sequence comes from Agave tequilana, assembly GCA_038442645.1. Lineage (NCBI taxonomy): Eukaryota > Viridiplantae > Streptophyta > Magnoliopsida > Asparagales > Asparagaceae > Agave > Agave tequilana. The sequence continues at coordinate 153,381 of JAVJIF010010182.1, read as the reverse complement.
CGAAGGCGGGGATGTAGAGCAAGGGTGCTCGAACCTCGAAACCAATCCCTTGTGTTTGAGATTGCTCACTCTCTCTCTCCTTACTTGTTATATCTTGCATGCTATTATTGCTTTCATCTTTATATGCTTGATATAATTGTGTGCTTTATTGTATATGCTTGGGGATTGTTTGCTAACACTTGTATTCAACCAAGAGAGCCAACGCGGCACCTCAACCCTTATCTAGGGGAATCTAGAGGAGTTAGTCCAGAGCCCTTCACGAGAAATTCGACTACACTCTTGTGTTATACGTGGTGTTTAGTTTAAGATTTTTAGTTTAGGTCATAATAGTTTTTAATTCCGCATTTAGTGACCATAAGATTAGCCATCACCTATTCACCCCCTCTCTAGGTGATTTTACAATTGGTATCAGAGCTAAGTGCTCTTGATTTGGGTCTTACAACCTAGAGTTAAAGATCCTCATTTTTAGGCTAATCACAATATTTTGTACACACACCATGGACTTCATGTCACCACCCATATTTGACATTCTTAACATCCAAATTTGGAAGGTTAAGATGTCTTTGTACCTCAAAGCCCTAGGCATTCATGTCTATCTTGCCACAACTAATGATGCATATTGTTTAAATGGTAAGAACATTAAGGCTAATGCAAAAGCCCTTCATGCTCTAAAGTCTACCCTAAATGATGATTATTTATCTAGGGTTTCTAATGTTGATTCGGCTTTTGTAGCTTGGAACATCATCATCTCCCTTGGCGAAAAGGATCTATATTATGCCGGGAGCGATTCGAACGTTGGAAGCGACACCTCCAACTTGTGCTATATGGTCCAAGGGATAACCCCCTTGAGGTAACTACCGAATCCGAGGTAGATGAAAATGATATGTTATATGATGAGCTTGCACGTTTTTGTCAACAACTACTTGAAAAATATGACATGTTAAGAAAATAAAATAAAAATTTGAAAAAGAATTTTAATTGCATGCATAAGAAAAATGATTTATTTAAAAATAAAGTTGCATGCATAGAAAAAGAAAATGAAATTTTGAAAAATGAGAATATTTCCTTAATGTCTAAATTGAATGATTTATGTGAAGGGAATATGTCTTTGAAAAATCAAATTGTTTTGGTGGAAAAACAAAAGGATATTGCTTTACAAGAAAACACGTCTTTGAAAAATAAAATTTTTGAAAAAGAAAAAGAAAATGTTTCTCAAAGAAAAAGAAAATTGTTTCACAATCTCACCATGCTTTACATGCCACCATTGATAATAGTGAGATTAATGTTTTGAAAAATAGGATTGATTGTTTGAGCTCCACCTTGAGCTCTTGTGCATTTAACCACTCTAGATTGGAGTCTTTGTTTTCAAAGAAACAAGCTCCACATATTCATGCACATCATCATCATGCATATGTTACACGTCATGACCACACTCACACCCATATGCATACTAAGGTGTACAAATGTACACATTGTGGCCGCAAAGGCCATTTAGCAAAATTTTATTTTGATAAGTTACATTATTTAAATTTTGCTAAGAAAAATGTTTGGGTGCCTTACAAAGCTAACCCCCAAGGACCCAAGAAAAATAGGTATCAAAGTCCCCACCTTTTGTATTTGATGTAGATGAGGGCTCTCACAAAACGTGAGAGAGATGGTGCCTTGGTGGTGGACGCATGGACTTAAAGGACATATAATTGATGCACCGCTATCAAGGAGGTTTGGTGGGACAACCACCATGTTTGGAGTTTCGGAACATAGTTCCTAGTTGGTAACTATTTCTAAACTCTTAATTTATTTACATGCTTATTCATTTTTGACATCATATAGCATGTTCATGTTTTTGTTCTTCATGTGGTAAATACTAAGTTTAAATGTAGTTTTTATCAAAACTTGTATTTATACATGTACAAATAGTGAGAACAAATTGATTCATATATGTTTGCACTTCATGCTCATTTCCACTATATGCACATATATAAGCTAGTTTTGATGATTCTTTCATTTATACTTGTTTTGCCTATTTTCATGTTTTACTTCATGTATATGTATTTTTTATTCAAATCTAATAAATATATATGTATACCCGTGAGTCTCTTGCCTTCATGCAAATACTTTTAATAGACTCTTTTATGTTTGGGATATGTATGTGTATTGTTAGGATTGGATAAATCATACATATACCTAGAAGTTTGTTTTTAAAATGAAAAATGAATTTTCATATTTTGTTTGATAAAAAGATTTTCATTTGAGCTTCATTGATTATTTTCATGGAAAATGCTAAACATATGATTCTTGTACACTCACACTTTATTTGTTTATTCATAACCTTGTTTCATGATTCTTTTTGAGTTTTATCGATTTTGAGTGTCAACTCTTGTGTATTTGGTATGACTCATGAAAAACATATGTTTTGATTTCATGATTTGAAGCATCTTTAACTAGTTTTTCAAAAATTCTCTTCAACTAGTTAATTATTCTTCATTTGGTAGTAATTTTCAATGCTGTACTATTTTCAAATCTATTTTTGAAAACCCCTACCTTCTGTGGGCGGATGGCTGGGAGAGTATGCCTTGTAAGCTTTATTGGAAAATCTTTTACCTTGTGCATATAAAGGGTGATAGGCTATGAGTTATACACTTGATTTACATTGCTATTTTCAATTGGTATCATTGGATCTTCTCAATTGGTATCTAAATTGATAATTTTGTATATACTCATATTTTGTTTTCTATATATGTATGCTTCATTATTTTCATAATATCAATTGCTATTGGTATTCTCTTTTCATATATATATATATGATTTTCGTGTGCTTACTTTACAATGGGTTTACATATTTAAAGCACAAAGTTTATGCTAAGCTTAAGTTAAAACTTTATTTTCAATTGATATCTCAATTGATATTTTAATAAAGCTTATGCATCGTTTTTCAATTGATATCAATATGCTTCAATTTCAAATTTGTTATAAATTTTACAATTGGTAAATTTACAATTGATATCAATATGTATTACCTATTTGAAAAATTCAAAATTTGTAATGTTTATTTTACAATTGGTATCAACATGATTTTTTTTTTCAATTGGTATCTTAAAATTTTGTTTACAAGATATCTCAAAATTTGTTTTATTAAGAAAAATTCAAAATTTTGTTTGAACAATTAATAATCAAAATTTTTTGATTTGTATTGCCTATATGCAAGGGGAGCTTAACATCTCTTCTACATATAGATTCATGTTGAGTGTATCTTATATTGAGGAGTTTGACAACTCTTCTTTATGTGATACACGTGTGTAGGGGGAGCTTCACATCTCCTCTTATGCATTACATATTATATGTTATGTGAATTAGGGCTTGTCATCCCTCTTTCATGTAATGTATATGTGTAGGAAAGTTACTTTACCGTCTTCCTCTTCATGAATGTATATCGCATATAACCTTTTATTGACTTATTTGTTTACACCCCTTATTGGTCTCTTTGTTTATGACAAAAAGGGGGAGAAAAATTTGTTGATTTTGTTTTTACCCTTTTGTTGATGATTGACAAAAAGGGGGAGAAAGATTTTGGATTTATATGCATGTTTTGTGAAAAAGGATTGTTTATGCATATATGTTTTGTTTTGCAAATAGGAGAAAAAGAATTTGATGTGTTTTATGCTTGATTGGCATGTTTATCTCCTAGATTTGCATACATGTTTATGAGCATACATTGCATATTTATTGTTTATTTGTTATGCATGAGTTAAGGGGGAGCTTCTTTGGAGCTTTACTTTAATCCATGCATATATAACTTCATGAGTTTTGTCATCATCAAAAAGGGGGAGATTGTTGGCCCAAAGGCCCATCACTCTAGTTTTGATGATGATCAACTCATGTAGTTATAGTATTAATGATCTTGTGTTTATTTAGTCTTAGATTCATGATCAAGATCTTAGTAGGTGCATAGCTTCAACAAAGGATTTAAAGTCAAGTTTTGGAGCTTGCACGGTGTTTGGACCAAGTCAAGAAGGCTTCAAGTGAAGACTTCAAGAAGATGAAGACTTGTGTCTAGGTTTGTTTTTAGAAGATTTTATTTTTAGATAAAATGTAAAGGATAGAATAGTTGGTGGATTGCTCAAGTACATATATACACACACACACTCTTGATTTAGTTTGCTTTAGAAAAGATTTTTCTCTTTGACAAAATATCATTTTGGTTTTTGGTATTCAAGTTTTATGTTTTAACCAAAATCATGTTTAGAGCTTAATGTCAAAAACATAGATATTGCACCATGTTTGTGCAGTGGATCATATCCATACACCATATGCTTTAAAAGTGTTTAGAATAACTTATTTTTGTATTTGGAGAAGTTTTGAAAAAATCAATTTTGGAAAAATACAGTTTTTATTTTTAAGCTAAAATTTTCAAGTTACAAAAATAGTCCAAATCATTTGAAACATGCCTTAATTTTGTGCAAGCATGTTTGTTTATCAAAGTATATTGGTAAAACTATTTTTGTAGATTTTTCATGATTTTATGGGATTTTATTTCAATCAAAAAGACCAAGTTTTAAATCCCTTGACAGTTCTGTCCTGGTTTCAGCCGGTCGACCGACCGGTCGACCGAAGCCTGAAGGCGGTCGATCGAGCGGTCGACCGACGTGCACAGACGTGCACGCCAGTTCTGGCAGGAGGGCCGGTCGACCGACCCGGTCGACCGTCTAGAGAGCTCTGCTCTCTGGAAAGGCCCCGGTCGACCGAGCGGTCGACCGGACAGAGAGACTTGCTCTCTGTATCCTGGCGTCGGTCGACCGACCGGTTGACCGATGGCCCAACGGTCGGATTTCTGACCGTTGGCAGTCGACTGGGCGGTCGACCGACAGTTCTGTCAGACCCCAACGGCTAGTTTTTCTAGCCCTATAAATTTGGGGGTTTGGACATTGTTTTTCTCTAAGATTTTTAGTGGACTTTGAGCCAGTTTTCTCACTTCATTAAAAGAGTTTTCTCCACTAATTTGAGAGCAAATATTTCCAATCAAAAGGAGAGTTTATCAAGAGTGTTTTAAAGAGATTCTTTGAGTTTTCCTCCACCATCTCTTTCCTTGTTTTCTCACACAAACACTTGAGCTATCCATTGATTATTCATCTTATAGGAGTGTTGTAGTGAGAATCTTTTTAGGTGATCAAAGTATTGTGATCACCAAAGACTTGTTCTTTGTTCTTTGAGGAGGCGGACAAGTGTGTTCGCGGGTGTTTCGAGTTCTTGCGTGAACTCTTTGTTTGAGGTGCGGCCTCGGCGAGCCGGTGGGATTGCGGTGTGTATGGGCTAGAGAGTGTAATACCCCGCTTCCGGAATACGTACTTAGTTGCGTATTCAGATTTTCGATCGTATTTTTCAATTGACTTTCTGTATTTGACCGATTTAGTTTCAAATATTATTTTCCAATATATTAGATTTTCTATGATTTTCTGGATTTTTTCTGAATTAAAATGAAAATCTTCAAAACCGGTGTCGACCAGTGTCGCTGATCGATTCTCGGATTTTTATCTTACAAACAGTTAGGAAATTCTAGAAAGTCCTTTAGGCATTATTTCTTAGAATCGTATTTCTTACCTAAATACTTTTTCTGGGAATTTTATGATTTTATGAAAATTCCACCGGAGTCGGTAGCTAACTGATTCCGGGATTTTTAGTTTTAAAACTATAAATTATTTCTCCAAACGAATTTCACCATGAGTCTTAAAATATTATTATTGATTTTTGGTAAATTTTACGAGTCGTTCCAAGATACTTGATTTCGGGACGATTTCGGTATTTTCCGAAATGTTTTCCGCATCTTCGACTTAAACCCGGGAAATTGTCTTTTCAATATTTTCATTTTTCAAGCCAAAGAAAATATCTTCTCCTTTTTAAATTCTTTTCTTTTTTCCTTTTTCTTTATTTCTCTTCCTTCCTCCACAAGCCACAAGATTTTCCAATTTTCCAAAATTCCAACCTTTTCCAAAATTCTAACAAACTCCACACACTTCTACTATTAATGCCCCTCTTTCTCTCTCTCTTCCATGGCCGGCCAAGTGGCCAAAAGAGGGACACCTCATCCTCTCCTATTTGCAAAAACCCCCTCTCTTCTACATAAATTGCACCTCCTTCACAAAATCAAAATCTTATATAAACTTTTCCTTTACATTTTTATTTCTTTTCCTCACTTCAACAAAGATTTGGCCTTCACCAAAATCCCTCCTTCACCTCAACCCCAACTCCAAAACACCACAAAGTCATCATCTCCATCTCAAGCAACTACAACTTTTGGATTGGGATCGTGTCTATTATCGCCGAGGATCAAGTTTGTCGGCAACGCTCCTTTCGAACGCGTATAGCTCCAATTAACCATTCGTGTGAGTATTTTTACTCACCAAGACTTGGCTAATTCCTAGCATACTTGTGTTCACATATCTTGTGTACCTGTATCTTCAAATCATGCTATTTAACCATCAAACACAACCATCAAAAATCTGTTCTGTACTCTGTTTTCAGACGATTAGACGACTTGACCTAAGGATTAGTCGACTAATTCATTTATTTGAAACGTACCCTTTTCTGGTTCACAGTTTTAGTCGACTTAGCTTAATTATTAGTCGATTAGAAATCACTGTTAGTCGACTACCCTTTCCACCCTAGTCGACTAACTTTTCCTGAAACAGAAACCCAACTCTCTGTTACACAGTTTTAGTCGACTTACGTATCTGTTAGTCGACTTGAGATCACTGTTAGTCGACTACTCTTTCTACCCTAGTCGACTAACTTTTCCTGAATCAGAAACCCAACTCTCTGGAACCCAGTTTTAGTCGACTAGACCAGACTGTTAGTCGACTTGAGTCCACTATTAGTCGACTACTCCTTCCACCTAGTCGACTAACTTTGGCTGTCTGTTATAGTTGATTTCTTTTCTGAATATTGGATCTTATGCTTGGTTCATGTGTTTGTATATAGTACTTAGTGACTTGTTACTTGATGTATATCACCACTTATCATGCCATCTCTTGACACCAAGCATGATACACTTGATTCTTATAATTATCACGATAACGGGAATGTAGTATCTGATCTCCTGTTATGATTCCAGTTATGATTCTTGTTATGTATTCCAGTTATGATCCTGCTCGTTTCCGTAATCTGATAATTATGTAAATAAACCATAAAAAGGTCAACTTTTATGGGGAATGGGAGGAAGTGATGGATGCCGGAATGATACCTTGCTTATAGTGATGGAATAAAATATTGGCGGTACGTGTTAGTGGGACTCAGGGCCCACAGGAGATTCCTGTTAGGGGGACTTAGGGCCCTCAAGCTGGTCCCAGGTGTATGGGAACTACTATAAGAAGCTCTATCAGTTCTCCATCTACTTCCGGTAACAACCCTCGACTTTCTTATATATGGATGTATGTGTGTTGGGATATATACCAAAACACATACCTAGATATATGGGTCAGACGAGTAATAATAATAATAGATACCTGTTATGTTACGATTCTTACTGTGATCCCTGTCATGATTCCTATTATGTACTTCTGTTATTCTTGTCATGTAATCCTGTTATGATTATCGTGTGACTTGAAATTCTGATTCTATACGCTTGGATTTCGGTGGTATGAGATAAAAGTATATAGATGAGGGTTTCCTTGTTTGGATTATTCCTTCGATGTACTAGTCTCATGGGACCGTGACCTAAGCGTATACAATCAATCTTGCTTGTAATCAACTTTACCTGGATTTCCTGTTTTATGGATATTATGTTTTACTTGTTCATACCCGTTATACTTGTGTTCTAACCTTCCTACTCTTGTCTCTTAGCCATTTGGCTGTAGCCTGTTCATTGTTGGGAGGTCCTGACTCCCTTGGATTTGTATGTTCAGGTTCCGAAGCTTGGATCGAAGTGGAACCATCCACAGAGGATCAAGCTTTTCTTAGTGAGCAGACAGACTAGTTCCTGTTCTTTTGTGCCAAACTTCTCTCTTTGACTCACGGGGTCTTCATCTAACTCGTGAGCCTTTTGTGTCCTTATTGTATATTGTACTTTTGGACTTGGTTGTGATAAAAGACATATGTAATGTGTAATAGTTTATCATATCCTGTGATAGCTTTGTATTTGTACTTTTAAGTTGGCATATGAATGAATACCACGCTTTGTTGTACTCTGATCCTTGTTGTACTTAATGCTTAGCGTATATACGTGGGGGCACTTTCTGACCTGCGTATATACGTCGCAGTGACGTCCCCGTATCCGTGGGATCGGGGCGTTACAGGTTGGTATCAGAGCATAGGCTCTCACTCCTATAGTACAATCAAGCAGCAAATTCTAGTAATTTGCTATTGCCAACTACAATGTACAAAGTTATCTAGTCCTTCTTGATTCCTTCCCTCATGTCCTAAAATCTTTCCATTTTTCCAGCTCTTTCCAGTCATCTTTCACCAACTAGGTATGGATAGAAGATCGGGTCGTAACAACTCTGGACAAGTATCGAATGGACCCACGGGAGAGAATGTGGATATTCTGAGGGTTATCCAGGCGATGATGGAGAATCAGCAACAACAGACGGAACTCCTTCGGCAAGAGTTAGCAGCTCCAAAGGGACAAAGGCCGGGGAATATATCGGACTTTAGACGGTTGCAACCAGCCACATTCACGGGAGGAGAAAAACCCCTAGAAGCTGAACAATGGCTGACGGACACCACAGACCTGTTGAATGCAGCCCGAGTTCCAAAGGAAAATCAAGTGGAGGTCGCCAAGATTCAATTGAAAGATGTAGTCAGAACTTGGTGGCTAGCTGAGGAGGCAAGATTGGAGAAGCCGGTCACATGGGACCAATTCTCTAAGAGCTTCTATAGCAGATTCTTCCCTGCCACTGCTCAGAAAGACATGGAAGAACAGTTCATCCGACTTCAACAATGGAATCGGTCCGTGGATGAGTATGCCGCGGAATTCTTAAGACTTAGCCGCTTTGCTCCATACATGGCGACTGATGAGGAGAAGCGGGCAAGTAGATTCCAACAGGGCTTACAGATGGATATCCAAGTCTTCTTAATGCCCCAACAGCTGAAGACCTATTCTGAAGTCCTCACCATAGCTCGAGAAGTGGAGCGTGGACTGGAGAAGAAGAAATTGACCTTGATAAGGAACCAGGCCATGAAGAGGCCTTTTCAGTTGATGGATGAGGAAGATGCAGCTAGGACAACCCATGGCCCGATGATGAAGCGACCATTCCGACCTCCTCTTCCTCAGATCATATGCAATTTCTGCCACAGACCCGGACATTATAAGAGAGATTGTCGAATGGCCAATGGATTATGTTTGGCATGTGGGACAGGGAGACATGCGCTAAGGGATTGCCCGCACAGAAAGTTTGGACATGTGGCACCAATCAGACCAACACTTCCAGCCCCAGCACTTCCAACTCCACCACTAAGGAGGAACCCAGAACCCGTTGACCAGAGAGCTCCATTTCCACCCCAACAGTATGACAATCCACAGAGAGGAGCAAGACCTAGAGTAGATTTCGGCAGAGGCCAAGTTCACATCATGGCGGCGGAGGCATCAGAAGATGCAGCAGAATGTGCAGACCAGTATCCAGATCAGGAACCTCAAGGATATCATGGTAACAACTACCCCGGATCTTGCATTTGAGTTGGTTATCTTTCTAAATATTTCCCTTATCATTCTCTCATTTCCAATCCTGGTCCTTCCTGTGTTCACCTTACCCCTGTTTTGGTTTTTTTGAAGCCTTTGATTTCACCCTTGTCCACTTCGTGTTCAATTTACCCCTTAACGAAATTGCGAGGACGCAATTTTTGTAAGGTGGGTGGATTGTAATACCCCGCTTCCGGAATACGTACTTAGTTGCGTATTCAGATTTTCGATCGTATTTTTCAATTGACTTTCTGTATTTGACCGATTTAGTTTCAAATATTATTTTCCAATATATTAGATTTTCTATGATTTTCTGGATTTTTCTGAATTAAAATGAAAATCTTCAAAACCGGTGTCGACCAGTGTCGCTGATCGATTCCCGGATTTTTATCTTACAAACAGTTAGGAAATTCTAAAAAGTCCTTTAGGCATTATTTCTTAGAATCGTATTTCTTACCTAAATACTTTTTCTGGGAATTTTATGATTTTATGAAAATTCCACCGGAGTCGGTAGTTAACTGATTCTGGGATTTTTAGTTTTAAAACTATAAATTATTTCTCCAAACGAATTTCACCATGAGTCTTAAAATATTATTATTGATTTTTGGTAAATTTTACGAGTCGTTCCAAGATACTTGATTTCGGGACGATTTCGGTATTTTCCGAAATGTTTTCCGCATCTTCGACTTAAACCCGGGAAATTGTCTTTTCAATATTTTCATTTTTCAAGCCAAAGAAAATATCTTCTCCTTTTTAAATTCTTTTCTTTTTTCTTTTTTCTTTATTTCTCTTCCTTCCTCCACAAGCCACAAGATTTTCCAATTTTCCAAAATTCTAACCTTTTCCAAAATTCCAACAAACTCCACACACTTCTACCATTAATGCCCCTCTTTCTCTCTCTCTTCCATGGCCGGCCAAGTGGCCAAAAGAGGGACACCTCATCCTCTCCTATTTGCAAAAACCCCCTCTCTTCTACATAAATTGCACCTCCTTCACAAAATCAAAATCTTATATAAACTTTTCCTTTACATTTTTATTTCTTTTCCTCACTTCAACAAAGATTTGGCCTTCACCAAAATCCCTCCTTCACCTCAACCCCACTCCAAAAACACCACAAAGTCATCATCTCCATCTCAAGCAACTACAACTTTTGGATTGGGATCGTGTCTATTATCGCCGAGGATCAAGTTTGTCGGCAACGCTCCTTTCGAACGCGTATAGCTCCAATTAACCATTCGTGTGAGTATTTTTACTCACCAAGACTTGGCTAATTCCTAGCATACTTGTGTTCACATATCTTGTGTACCTGTATCTTCAAATCATGCTATTTAACCATCAAACACAACCATCAAAAATCTGTTCTGTACTCTGTTTTCAGACGATTAGTCGACTTGACCTAAGGATTAGTCGACTAATTCATTTATTTGAAACGTACCCTTTTCTGGTTCACAGTTTTAGTCGACTTAGCTTAATTATTAGTCGATTAGAAATCACTGTTAGTCGACTACCCTTTCCACCCTAGTCGACTAACTTTTCCTGAAACAGAAACCCAACTCTCTGTTACACAGTTTTAGTCGACTTACGTATCTGTTAGTCGACTTGAGATCACTGTTAGTCGACTACTCTTTCTACCCTAGTCGACTAACTTTTCCTGAATCAGAAACCCAACTCTCTGGAACCCAGTTTTAGTCGACTAGACCAGACTGTTAGTCGACTTGAGTCCACTATTAGTCGACTACTCCTTCCACCTAGTCGACTAACTTTGGCTGTCTGTTATAGTTGATTTCTTTTCTGAATATTGGATCTTATGCTTGGTTCATGTGTTTGTATATAGTACTTAGTGACTTGTTACTTGATGTATATCACCACTTATCATGCCATCTCTTGACACCAAGCATGATACACTTGATTCTTATAATTATCACGATAACGGGAATGTAGTATCTGATCTCCTGTTATGATTCCAGTTATAATTCTTGTTATGTATTCCAGTTATGATCCTGCTCGTTTCCGTAATCTGATAATTATGTTAATAAACCATAAAAAGGTCAACTTTTATGGGGAATGGGAGGAAGTGATGGATGCCGGAATGATACCTTGCTTATAGTGATGGAATAAAATATTGGCGGTACGTGTTAGTGGGACTCAGGGCCCACAGGAGATTCGTGTTAGGGGGACTTAGGGCCCTCAAGCTGGTCCCAGGTGTATGGGAACTACTATAAGAAGCTCTATCAGTTCTCCATCTACTTCCGGTAACAACCCTCGACTTTCTTATATATGGATGTATGTGTGTTGGGATATATACCAAAACACATACCTAGATATATGGGTCAGACGAGTAATAATAATAATAGATACCTGTTATGTTACGATTCCTACTGTGATCCCTGTCATGATTCCTATTATGTACTTCTGTTATTCTTGTCATGTAATCCTGTTATGATTATCGTGTGACTTGAAATTCTGATTCTATACGCTTGGATTTCGGTGGTATGAGATAAAAGTATATAGATGAGGGTTTCCTTGTTTGGATTATTCCTTCGATGTACTAGTCTCATGGGACCGTGACCTAAGCGTATACAATCAATCTTGCTTGTAATCAACTTTACCTGGATTTCCTGTTTTATGGATATTATGTTTTACTTGTTTATACCCGTTATACTTGTGTTCTAACCTTCCTACTCTTGTCTCTTAGCCATTTGGCTGTAGCCTGTTCATTGTTGGGAGGTCCTGACTCCCTTGGATTTGTATGTTCAGGTTCCGAAGCTTGGATCGAAGTGGAACCATCCACAGAGGATCAAGCTTTTCTTAGTGAGCAGACAGACTAGTTCCTGTTCTTTTGTGCCAAACTTCTCTCTTTGACTCACGGGGTCTTCATCTAACTCGTGAGCCTTTTGTGTCCTTATTGTATATTGTACTTTTGGACTTGGTTGTGATAAAAGACATATGTAATGTGTAATAGTTTATCATATCCTGTGATAGCTTTGTATTTGTACTTTTAAGTTGGCATATGAATGAATACCACGCTTTGTTGTACTCTGATCCTTGTTGTACTTAATGCTTAGCGTATATACGTGGGGGCACTTTCTGACCTGCGTATATACGTCGCAGTGACGTCCCCGTATCCGTGGGATCGGGGCGTTACAGGTTGGTATCAGAGCATAGGCTCTCACTCCTATAGTACAATCAAGCAGCAAATTCTAGTAATTTGCTATTGCCAACTACAATGTACAAAGTTATCTAGTCCTTCTTGATTCCTTCCCTCATGTCCTAAAATCTTTCCATTTTTCCAGCTCTTTCCAGTCATCTTTCACCAACTAGGTATGGATAGAAGATCGGGTCGTAACAACTCTGGACAAGTATCGAATGGACCCACGGGAGAGAATGTGGATATTCTGAGGGTTATCCAGGCGATGATGGAGAATCAGCAACAACAGACGGAACTCCTTCGGCAAGAGTTAGCAGCTCCAAAGGGACAAAGGCCGGGGAATATATCGGACTTTAGACGGTTGCAACCAGCCACATTCACGGGAGGAGAAAACCCCTAGAAGCTGAACAATGGCTGACGGACACCACAGACCTGTTGAATGCAGCCCGAGTTCCAAAGGAAAATCAAGTGGAGGTCGCCAAGATTCAATTGAAAGATGTAGTCAGAACTTGGTGGCTAGCTGAGGAGGCAAGATTGGAGAAGCCGGTCACATGGGACCATTCTCTAAGAGCTTCTATAGCAGATTCTTCCCTGCCACTGCTCAGAAAGACATGGAAGAACAGTTCATCCGACTTCAACAATGGAATCGGTCCGTGGATGAGTATGCCGCGGATTCTTAAGACTTAGCCGCTTTGCTCCATACATGGCGACTGATGAGGAGAAGCGGGCAAGTAGATTCCAACAGGGCTTACAGATGGATATCCAAGTCTTCTTAATGCCCCAACAGCTGAAGACCTATTCTGAAGTCCTCACCATAGCTCGAGAAGTGGAGCGTGGACTGGAGAAGAAGAAATTGACCTTGATAAGGAACCAGGCCATGAAGAGGCCTTTTCAGTTGATGGATGAGGAAGATGCAGCTAGGACAACCCATGGCCCGATGATGAAGCGACCATTCCGACCTCCTCTTCCTCAGATCATATGCAATTTCTGCCACAGACCCGGACATTATAAGAGAGATTGTCGAATGGCCAATGGATTATGTTTGGCATGTGGGACAGGGAGACATGCGCTAAGGGATTGCCCGCACAGAAAGTTTGGACATGTGGCACCAATCAGACCAACACTTCCAGCCCCAGCACTTCCAACTCCACCACTAAGGAGGAACCCAGAACCCGTTGACCAGAGAGCTCCATTTCCACCCCAACAGTATGACAATCCACAGAGAGGAGCAAGACCTAGAGTAGATTTCGGCAGAGGCCAAGTTCACATCATGGCGGCGGAGGCATCAGAAGATGCAGCAGAATGTGCAGACCAGTATCCAGATCAGGAATCTCAAGGATATCATGGTAACAACTACCCCGGATCTTGCATTTGAGTTGGTTATCTTTCTAAATATTTCCCTTATCATTCTCTCATTTCCAATCCTGGTCCTTCCTGTGTTCACCTTACCCCTGTTTTGGTTTTTTTGAAGCCTTTGATTTCACCCTTGTCCACTTCGTGTTCAATTTACCCCTTAACGAAATTGCGAGGACGCAATTTTTGTAAGGTGGGTGGATTGTAATACCCCGCTTCCGGAATACGTACTTAGTTGCGTATTCAGATTTTCGATCGTATTTTTCAATTGACTTTCTGTATTTGACCGATTTAGTTTCAAATATTATTTTCCAATATATTAGATTTTCTATGATTTTCTGGATTTTTTCTGAATTAAAATGAAAATCTTCAAAACCGGTGTCGACCAGTGTCGCTGATCGATTCCCGGATTTTTATCTTACAAACAGTTAGGAAATTCTAAAAAGTCCTTTAGGCATTATTTCTTAGAATCGTATTTCTTACCTAAATACTTTTTCTGGGAATTTTATGATTTTATGAAAATTCCACCGGAGTCGGTAGTTAACTGATTCTGGGATTTTTAGTTTTAAAACTATAAATTATTTCTCCAAACGAATTTCACCATGAGTCTTAAAATATTATTATTGATTTTTGGTAAATTTTACGAGTCGTTCCAAGATACTTGATTTCGGGACGATTTCGGTATTTTCCGAAATGTTTTCCGCATCTTCGACTTAAACCCGGGAAATTGTCTTTTCAATATTTTCATTTTTCAAGCCAAAGAAAATATCTTCTCCTTTTTAAATTCTTTTCTTTTTCCTTTTTCTTTATTTCTCTTCCTTCCTCCACAAGCCACAAGATTTTCCAATTTTCCAAAATTCTAACCTTTTCCAAAATTCCAACAAACTCCACACACTTCTACCATTAATGCCCCTCTTTCTCTCTCTCTTCCATGGCCGGCCAAGTGGCCAAAAGAGGGACACCTCATCCTCTCCTATTTGCAAAAACCCCCTCTCTTCTACATAAATTGCACCTCCTTCACAAAATCAAAATCTTATATAAACTTTTCCTTTACATTTTTATTTCTTTTCCTCACTTCAACAAAGATTTGGCCTTCACCAAAATCCCTCCTTCACCTCAACCCCACTCCAAAAACACCACAAAGTCATCATCTCCATCTCAAGCAACTACAACTTTTGGATTGGGATCGTGTCTATTATCGCCGAGGATCAAGTTTGTCGGCAACGCTCCTTTCGAACGCGTATAGCTCCAATTAACCATTCGTGTGAGTATTTTTACTCACCAAGACTTGGCTAATTCCTAGCATACTTGTGTTCACATATCTTGTGTACCTGTATCTTCAAATCATGCTATTTAACCATCAAACACAACCATCAAAAATCTGTTCTGTACTCTGTTTTCAGACGATTAATCGACTTGACCTAAGGATTAGTCGACTAATTCATTTATTTGAAACGTACCCTTTTCTGGTTCACAGTTTTAGTCGACTTAGCTTAATTATTAGTCGATTAGAAATCACTGTTAGTCGACTACCCTTTCCACCCTAGTCGACTAACTTTTCCTGAAACAGAAACCCAACTCTCTGTTACACAGTTTTAGTCGACTTACGTATCTGTTAGTCGACTTGAGATCACTGTTAGTCGACTACTCTTTCTACCCTAGTCGACTAACTTTTCCTGAATCAGAAACCCAACTCTCTGGAACCCAGTTTTAGTCGACTAGACCAGACTGTTAGTCGACTTGAGTCCACTATTAGTCGACTACTCCTTCCACCTAGTCGACTAACTTTGGCTGTCTGTTATAGTTGATTTCTTTTCTGAATATTGGATCTTATGCTTGGTTCATGTGTTTGTATATAGTACTTAGTGACTTGTTACTTGATGTATATCACCACTTATCATGCCATCTCTTGACACCAAGCATGATACACTTGATTCTTATAATTATCACGATAACGGGAATGTAGTATCTGATCTCCTGTTATGATTCCAGTTATAATTCTTGTTATGTATTCCAGTTATGATCCTGCTCGTTTCCGTAATCTGATAATTATGTTAATAAACCATAAAAAGGTCAACTTTTATGGGGAATGGGAGGAAGTGATGGATGCCGGAATGATACCTTGCTTATAGTGATGGAATAAAATATTGGCGGTACGTGTTAGTGGGACTCAGGGCCCACAGGAGATTCGTGTTAGGGGACTTAGGGCCCTCAAGCTGGTCCCAGGTGTATGGGAACTACTATAAGAAGCTCTATCAGTTCTCCATCTACTTCCGGTAACAACCCTCGACTTTCTTATATATGGATGTATGTGTGTTGGGATATATACCAAAACACATACCTAGATATATGGGTCAGACGAGTAATAATAATAATAATAGATACCTGTTATGTTACGATTCCTACTGTGATCCCTGTCATGATTCCTATTATGTACTTCTGTTATTCTTGTCATGTAATCCTGTTATGATTATCGTGTGACTTGAAATTCTGATTCTATACGCTTGGATTTCGGTGGTATGAGATAAAAGTATATAGATGAGGGTTTCCTTGTTTGGATTATTCCTTCGATGTACTAGTCTCATGGGACCGTGACCTAAGCGTATACAATCAATCTTGCTTGTAATCAACTTTACCTGGATTTCCTGTTTTATGGATATTATGTTTTACTTGTTTATACCCGTTATACTTGTGTTCTAACCTTCCTACTCTTGTCTCTTAGCCATTTGGCTGTAGCCTGTTCATTGTTGGGAGGTCCTGACTCCCTTGGATTTGTATGTTCAGGTTCCGAAGCTTGGATCGAAGTGGAACCATCCACAGAGGATCAAGCTTTTCTTAGTGAGCAGACAGACTAGTTCCTGTTCTTTTGTGCCAAACTTCTCTCTTTGACTCACGGGGTCTTCATCTAACTCGTGAGCCTTTTGTGTCCTTATTGTATATTGTACTTTTGGACTTGGTTGTGATAAAAGACATATGTAATGTGTAATAGTTTATCATATCCTGTGATAGCTTTGTATTTGTACTTTTAAGTTGGCATATGAATGAATACCACGCTTTGTTGTACTCTGATCCTTGTTGTACTTAATGCTTAGCGTATATACGTGGGGGCACTTTCTGACCTGCGTATATACGTCGCAGTGACGTCCCCGTATCCGTGGGATCGGGGCGTTACAGAGAGTCCAAGGAGTTCAAGTGTGAACTCGGCTTGTAGGTGTTGCGGCACCGAGTGATCCGGTGGGATCGATTTTAGTGGAAATCCTTCGTGTGTCAAAGGCGGGGATGTAGAGCAAGGGTGCTCGAACCTCGAAACAAATCCCTTGTGTTTGCGATTGCTCACTCTCTCTCTCCCTTACTTGTTTATATCTTGCATGCTATTATTGCTTTCATCTTTATATGCTTGATATAATTGTGTGCTTTATTGTATATGCTTGGTGATTGTTTGCTAGCACTTGTATTCAACCAAGAGAGCCAACGCGACACCTCAACCCTTATCTAGGGGAATCTAGAGGAGTTAGTCCAGAGCCCTTCACGGGGAATTCGGCTACACTCTTGTGTTATACGTGGTGTTTAGTTTAAGATTTTTTAGTTTAGGTCATAATAGTTTTTAATTCCGCATTTAGTGACCATAAGATTAGCCATCACCTATTCACCCCCCTCTAGGTGATTTTACAGGGGTTTGGTGGTCCCCACCCCTATAGCTTATTTCTACGAGCCTCTTTGGGCGTGTTCCGTTGGGCCCCCAGTTGGGTTTTTGCAGTGGGCCTCTTTTTCATTAGCTGGCGGCCCATGGGTTGTGTCCTCGACCCTAACTTATGCCCCCAGCATTGTAGGTCATTCCAGTGGCCTCGAGCAATCATTACAGGTTGAAGGTGAAGGGACACAGACCTCAAAGGTTACGTCCCATCATTTGTTTGATCAAGCAATTTTGTTGGCTTTGAAAATTACGCACGTCCCCACGCCTAGTGATGGTGAGCTATCAGTGTGAGGGGCGAAACCTCAAAGGTCGCTTATTGTTCCCCATTTGGTCTATATAAGCTTCAAGCTCGAGCGAGGGCCACCTCTTCTCAGTATCCCTCTCAAGCGCTGCAATTCCTCTGAGCGGCAGCGTCTTTTCTTCCCCTTCTGACTGCTCACACTCCTCATAAGGTTAGACTCCCCTTCCCTATTCCCCTATGTTAGAACAGGAAGATTCCAGTTTAGGCCTTCTTCACGATGGTTCTAGGGTCAGAGAACCTCTATGGATCGTACCCCCTCTAATAACGGGACGAAACCTCTGGAGAGGAAGACAATTCTGAGGGTTCTTCGAGTGTTGGGGCTCCAATCCCACCTCAGAAAAGCTCGATGGGTGGTTCAGTATAACCATAGTATCCCCGGTATCTCATCCAACCAGTTTCCCTTAGCACCTCCTACCTTCTTCCTCAAGGGTTTGAGGATTGACTTGTTCGCTGATTCAGCAAGGCCAGTGGTCTAAGGGTGCGCGATCGAAACAAAATGCAAGTTTATATCCCAGGTGTCGCAAAGAACTTAGAACCTTTTGCTGTCAAACTACGGACCGTTGTCGGTGAAGATTAAACGGGATATCCCAAAACGGCATATGATGTTCTTCCACACAAAATTCTAAACCTGCTTCTCAGTGGTACTGACTAAAGGGTTCTTTCTATTTTTGTGAAATAGTTTATCGCTACTGCAACCCCCGGCCTTACATGTACGTGTCACCGTATCAGTACTCGGTACGGTGTATGTATTTGATTTGACCTTTCTGATAATCAGACTGAACAGGCTTCAGCTTCAGATATTATTTTTAATATTTTAGATTTTTAGTATTTTTGGAATTTTTCAGGATTATTTTGGAAAAATCTCCAAATTCGGTGTTGACCAATACCAACAATCGACTCTAAAATTTTTAATTCACAAAGAGAGTTGAGTTTTTGGATTCCGCTTTCATATTGTTCTTCAGAATCATATTTTTTACTTTAGCGTATTTTTGAGATTTTCTGAATTAATTAAAAATTTGGTCAAACTTGTGTCGATCGGTACCAACGATACATTCTAGGATTTTTTAATTTGTAAATCAGACTATATAGAATCTGATTTCACATTGCTCTTTTGGGTAATATTTTCTATTTTACAGAATTTTTTAGAACTATTCTGAACTAGTCAAAATTTGACCTAACTAAAATAATAATATAAATATTATTTCTTTTTCTTTCTTTTCTTCTTCCTTCTTCCACTCAGTTCTTCCACCGATCTCCGCCGCCTTCTCTCTCTCCTTCCTCTCTCTATTAATACATATCTCTCTCTCCAAATAATTCCCTCTCCCTAATTACATCTCTCACACTCTCTTTTAATTAACCCTCTTTAATAACTCTCTCTCCCCCACTATTTCACAGCCGGCCACTACCCAGGCCGTTGCCGGCTGACTTCCTAACTCCGGCGAGCCCCCTACGGCGTCCCCAACCCTGACCACTCCACTTTCTTCTCTTTTTCTTATTCAATTCTCCATTCCCTTCATCAATTTCCTTCACCATCAACATCATCAGTTCCACTATTACCACCCACCACCAAAATACTCCATTTTCTCCTCCTCTTTCCTCAATCTGGCCATCACTTCCAAGCCTGCCACCACCAGCCACCCCTACAACTTCTCCTCCCCCTCCACTCTCTCCATTATCCACCAAATTCACCTTATCATCACCAACAACGATCCCATGTCATCACCATCATCATTATCACCTTCAACACCGCCGTCACCATCACCGCCTTCCCTCCTCCCCTCCACTTTGGCCGACCGTCAGCCACCCGGGTCGAGCGCAGCCCCGCTCTCCTCTTCTCTCTCTTTCTTCTCTCCCGTTCTCTATCTCTCTCTCTCTCTCTCTCTCTCTCTCTCTCTTTTTATATTAGGTCCAAACCCAATAACATGATACCCTAACCCAATTCAAAAGTGGGTTTAAGTCATTCGGGTTAAACCCAATATGAAGACCCGACCCAATAGCAGGCCTGACCAGTTTCTAGCCTAAAGAAAGGTAATTTTAAATAAAACACCCTGGCCATTTAGAATATTTACAATTTAAATATTATTATTACATATTTATCCCATTATTAATGCTTTTAGTGTTCGGGCGATATTGAGCATTCATGATCCGATTTGGACGATTCTCGAGCCGTTACGATCATAGAAAGATGGCCTACATCCTTATAATAGTTATATCAGTGTTTTTCTTTTATAAATTATATTTTTATCATGTCGAATGAAATTGATTGCTTTATATTAATAAAAATAGTTATCGATAAATCACTAAATAAATTGTAATTAATGATAAATTATTGTAATTGGAAAATGCATGATTGCTCTTTAAACATGTTTAATAAAATAATTTATTTTGTTGCTTGATTTAATATAAAATATAGATAAGTTAGCTATATATATTGAGTAATTAAAAGGTGTTGATAAGGAATCTAGAATTATAAATAAATTGATAATTGAAGTATGGTTACATAGATAATAGTTTTTTAGGTACTTTGTGATATCAATCAGGTTAATAATACTGAAATCGTTATAACTAAATAGTAATATATCGACACATGTCCATGTTAACTATATCACTTTGATAATGTCACCGTGACACGAATATACAATTACACCAGACATTGTTATTTCATGTACTTGTAACACTGAATAAGGATATATTATCACACCGGACTGTAATTTCATGTACCTGTATCACCGTACGCAGATATTATTACACTGGATACTAATATTTCATGTTCATGTACCACTAATACATAGGCAGGCTATTACATTGGATACTGTTGCATGGATACTTTGTACACAGTTATTTCATGTTCTTATATCATTATTACATAAATTCACCTGTATACATGCATTAATTCGTTCTATATTCCTATTGCATGGATCACTGTTCCTGTTACATAGATATTCATGTATTTATGTTGCATGACTATTTCCTATTACTGATATCGATATGCTACTCTTGTTACTAGACATGAGTGTTGTTGAAATGCGATGTGTGATATAAAGTGCCATGTGGATCTAAATCACGAGGGCCACCTCTAGAATTTCACATCTCTTGTTTTTCATTTTTCGTTATCTTGTTTCACGCTATCAATAAAGCTCATGTCCTGTTATCGTGTTACATGTATCATGCACTATTCTTGTTACTGATATACTGTATATTTTAAATATAATAAATATAACATGGTAATGGGAGAGACTTGAGAGTTGATTAGATTTTATCGGGTTGATGGCTGAATCTATTATAGTCCCACTGCAGGGGACGTGGTAGCGCTAGCTGATTGTTCATCAAAAGTGCATATTTTTAGTCACATTTTCATGTTTACTTTTTTATAAAGCACTGTTATTTAATCATTTTATTATTTAGTAATGTGCAGGCCTCCATAATTAAAAAGAGAAAAAAATAGCCCAAAAGAAGTCCACAAGTTAAAGAGAAGCCCAAACAGCCCATCAAGACCAAGTTAATTCAGAAATTATCATATCCTAATTCAGAGATAAAGGAGAAAGTCAATTTAAATTAAGTTTCTAAAATTCAGATTTATAGATAACTTGTTTCCTAAGTTATCTAGAAAACAAGGTTATTTTAAATTCTAGAATTCAAATGAGGATTCTAAGGATAGATCTTCAGATGAATCGACGAGATGAAGGCACACGCCAAAGCGCATTGATCGTACACGTAATTTACATTCTTTTCATTACACTCCTATATTTATCGTGTAAATCTTCTAATTTTCTTGTCTTAAATGTCTATTTTGCAGAAAATAATCATGGAGAGAGAGGATAAAATCAAACAAATACTAGTTAAAGTTAGATTTAACTAGATCAATTTGGTTAGAGGAGGATGATCCCAAATCCAGTTGGTTAAATTCAGATTTTGGTGAATCGAATCAGTTAACCGAAGATCAACAAGGATGTCATCAAAATCAGAAGATCAAACAGAAAAAAAATATTGGAAAAAGGGGAAAAGGATAAAACCAGAGATGTTCTCCCCTTGGATGTGGCCACGGATTTGCGGGATCCGCGACTATCTGGTAAGATTTGGGGGAGCGTTTGCTCCCCTATCTTCAGACGCTCTCTCCCATTCTGTATTTGCTATAAATACCTGCAAATTCTCAGTGTACAAGGAACGATTAGGCAGAGAAGGATTTGTAGGCTAGTTTTCATTTTAGGTTAGTGTATATTTTTATTTTCTTTTCATGTAACTTTTATTTCTTTATATGCGTAGTTAGACTGAGATTCATGTAAGTAAGAGAGATTTATGTTGAAAGTGACACTGATGTAACCTCTTCCTTTCATTCATCATTTCTGCAAGCAATAAAAGTAACTTGTTTATGTTTTTCTTTATTTTTATATTCTTCTTCTCTTTTTTACCTTTTCTCTTTTGGTTTTTAATGAGTATCGAAGTAATCTAGTAGCATCGGTATAGCCTTTTTGTGTGTTTGTCATCGATATTCATGATGATGATCGCCTCCTCAAGATTCTGTATCATTTCATTCTTGTTCGTCTTGATGATGTAATGCGAATAGGGACTGAGCTCGATCTTATGGATTATGCGTTGATCGCCTCCAAAGTAAGGTAAACGTGCCAACAATCCGAGGTAAGGTATCAACCGAAAGAGGTAGGTAAGTTCTTTTAGTTTTTCTTTCTTTTTTTTAATCCTTTAGTTTAGATCACTACAATCTCCCAACTCTTTTATTCACTCCTTTTAATTTCTTTATATAAAATCATTTTCTATTTTCTTCACCTTCTCAATCTATCACTTTCTTCATAAATTAACATAACTTATTTTCCTTTTCTTTTAAAGAATAAGAGAAGAACTTTAATCAATTTTTAGATTTAATTGGATCAATTTGTCAATCTATCTCTTTTCTTCCTTAATTACCCTACACACCACTAGACATGAAAATACATCAAATAGCAAAATTTTACTATAAAATAAATGCAGAAATATGATATATGTGATATTAAATATGTAATGTATGTGTACGATCACTAAGCCAAAGCATCAATCGACCGGGTGGCACAGGCTCTGTGCACATCTGCGTGCGCAAGTGGTCGACCGCTGGGTCGATCGTCCGAGCACATAAAGCTCTGCAAAGAGGGTGATTGACCGGGCGGTCGACCGGCCTAGCCCCAAAAACTCATATTTTTATATATTTAAAAATCTTTTTAAAAATTCATAAATTTTCATTAATTTTATAAAAATAAGTTTTGATAAATATATTTGAGCACAAATATATGGATTAAAAATCAACACATGTTACAAAAAATCCCAATTCAACTCATTATAAATCTAAGCCCTTTATTAATAACACGAGTTTCACACGTGTAGATGAGTGCCACATCTTAACTTAAATTCACTCATGCCTAAGTATAATTTAAACGTGTAGACCCAAATCATTAGGTCTGATTAATTCTTTATTGGGTCAAATAACATAGGTTAAAGTAGGCGGGTGCAAATACCCAATTGACTTGATTAGACTCAAATTAGATTTGAAAACAAAATAAGTCTAACAATAAACGCATGAAGAGAGGTAGAAAACCTTTCTTCCTGAGTTCTTCAACTTCTTCATGCCAAACAAACTAGAAATTATGTTTTATCCATAGTTTGAGTTTAACTCTGGTGCACTTCCGAAGACAAGAAGGATCTGGTGGCATAGAATGTCAATGATCTTGAATATTGAGAATGTATGGAGTTTATTCTCTTTAGAAGAACCAGATATATTTTGACAACCCAGAGATAAACAACACTAGATTATGTACAGTCAATTAATACAATAAAAGAACAATCGTTACTTTCTTGCGCAAGGGCACCACCTCACATGGGTCGAACGCACTGAATGCTCACTAGGTTTACAAAGCAGAGAATTCAGAAATTTTCCTAAACCTTTTTTTTTTTTATCCTTTTTCTTTATTTTTCTTCTTTAGCTTTTCAAGAATTCTCTTTAAATTTCTTATCATAATGTTAGTACTCATGGTTTCTGAACTTGATTTGTTGCTTAATCTGAAGTTTTCGCTTGCTCTTCAGCTTCTCTGAGTTTTCTTCTATATTTTGAGCCTCTGACTGTGATTGTGCTCATATTTTTTTATCATGAGTTTCTTGTTAAAAACATTATATGTTATTAAATTTATAATAAAAATCTCATCTGGGGTAGAACTACTAAAAGAACACCAACAAGGTTCTACAATTATCTGATACGAAAAAAAACACCACGAAATATTTTACTACTATCTGATAAGTAGCAAAGTAAAGATAGAACATGTCACTTGTCATTAAGTTTCCTCTTCATACTGAAAAGTTGAAATAGGCCAAACTAAATGCAAATGCAAAGCTAATTCGAATCCAGAGACATGGAAATGTATGCAATTCCAAAGGTTTTCAAATGCTTGAACAACAAAACCAAGAAACTTACAAGTATATTGTTATATTGTTGTTGAGAAACGAAATGGGAAGAAGAAGAAAAAAATCAGATCAAATAAAAAATCAAAGAGACCAGAATTTTATGTGGAAAAATCAAATCGAGAAAAATCATGGAGATCACAGAGCCGTACGCAAATCCACAATATTATCCAAGAGATTACAGGAGAAGAAGAGAGAATATCATAACCGCTTTTTATTTACAATCCCATACGTATCTAATGACAGCACATCTGGGGAGAGCGTACGAAGATAGGGGGAGCAAATGCACCCCCAACAACCTCAACAATGACGCGAAAACGCGACTTTGGCCGCGTTCCGTCGCCTGGGTGTGGCCACAACGCGACTTTGGCCGCGTTCCGTGGCCTGGGTGTGGCCAGGTGGCCACACCCGGGGGGTGCTGCTCCCTGGTTTCGCGTTATGTTTTTATCTCTCGCTGGATTTGCAGTTTTAGGTCCTTAATTTGACGAAACCTTCTTTGATCTTCGGCTTTAACAAATTGATTTGTAAAGATCTTATTTTAACCGCTTGTTCAACTGGTTTTGTCTTCTCTGATTTGCCCTGATTTGCCTTGATCTTTGTTTTGAATTAATTCTGAATTAAATCAGCATTTTGATGGGCTTTTGGACTCATTTATCTTCCCTCTCCCTTAGTAATGGGCCTGCATATAAATTAGACAATAAATAGGATTAAAAACAGAGTTTATTATATAATAAATATGAGAATGTGACAATAAATGTGCAATATCAGCGACCGATCAATGCACCACGTATTCCCAAATTCTGATTCTTACCTGTACTGAGGCTTAGCGTATATATGTGAGGGTATTTTTGACCTACATATATACGTCGCAATAACATCTCCATACCTGCTGGATTGGGACGTTACAGGGTGCTATCAGAGGCTAGGCCCTCGCATCCTCAGTACGTCCAGATGACAAATTAATGGTAAAGAAATTTGCAACTGAAATGGATCCCAGTTATACAGTCCAACTACAAGTGCAGAGTTATCTATTCTTTCTTGATCATCCTTTCCTTGATTTCTGAGTCCTTTCTATCATTTTATTTTTCCATTTTTCGTCATCTTTATACCAACTTAAGATATGGATAGACTAGATATGTAGCGGCTGGTTCTGAATGAAGCTATTATATAATCTCTTCGGCAACTCTATGAAGCTCGGGTATTCTCAGAATTGATCCATGATTGGGTTATCTTTTAGAAGTCGGTATTCGGGTTTTTCTACGGTTATTCTCTATTCTTGTCTATATCCTTCAGCGTGATCGATGCCTGGTCTTCAAAATTTTTAAATATTTGTCTTCTTTATTTATGCTCAGTATTATCAGGGTTTTCTTTATATTGGTATTCCTGCTCATTCTCGGAGTGATATTAAGTATGCAGTACAGTGGGAATTCTATTGCAAAGCAGTATTACCAAGTCAGTATTATTCGATATTGTTCGAAGATTTATACAACAGAAACTGCAGACGATATCTATATTCCAATCATTGTTCAGTCGATTTGGCAGCGCTACCCTTAGTTATTCATATCTTGATTGGTATAATTCCCGTCCATGTCTTTTTGTGTTCATTTTACCCCTTATCGAAATTGCGAGGACGCAATTTTTATAAGGTGGATGGAATGTAAAACCCCGTTCTTAGAATACGTACTTAGTTGTGTATTCAGATTTTTCGATCATATTTTTCTATTTACTTCCTATATTTGTTTGTATTATGAATTATTTATATGATCATTTTGCCTTGGATCCAGATTCGTGGACTCAGAGTCAACCCTAGTCTGAATTGGGGATCCGATCCTAGTGTATTACTCGATTTGGTCTTTTCAATATTCAGATTTGACCAATTTTACTTTCAAAAATTATTTTCCAATATTCTATATTTTTCATGATTTTCTTGAAAATTTTCCGAATTAATTTATAAAATCTCCAAAACCGGTGTCGACCAGTGCCGCTGAGCGATTATCAAATTTTTAATTTACAAACGGAGTTAAATTTCTAGAAACAGCTTTCACATTATTTTTTAAAATCATATTTTCTATCTAAATGCATTTTTTGAGATTAATCTGAATTTATCAAAATTCCACCGGATTAGGTGCTAACCAGTATCGCCGGTTGATTCCAGGATTTTTAGTTTACAATCATAGTTGAATTTTTGCATTTCGCTTTCATATTATTCCTAAAATCATATTTTCTCCTTTAATGTATTTTCTGGTATTTTTCAGAATTTTTAAATCTGGCGAACCGGTGTAGACCAGAATCAACGGTTAACTTCAGGATTTTTAATTTGAAAAAAATGAGATTTTATTTTTGAAAATTGATTTCGTATTATTCCTCAAGATGATGTTTTCTGCCTCTAGGTATTTTTGAAGATTTTTCTGGAACAGTCGATGTTTCTCGACATTATTAAAATATTATTATTTTAAGGAAACTTTTCATTTCTTTCTTTCTTTCTTTTCCTTTCTTTTCCCACCATCCAATCACCTGCCGACCCACTTCCCTTAATTTAACTCCCATCTCCTCCATCTATTCCTTTCAATCTCTCTCTCTCTCTCTTTTTTTCTTTTTTCCTTTTCTTTTCTTTTTTTTCCCTTTTCCTTCTCCTTCCTCTCCCCCTTCAATCTCTCTCCCTCTCACTTCTCTCCCAAGAGACCAAAGCCACCACCAGCGCCCTCAACTCCGACGCCCCTCCGGCGACTTCCCATGGCTGGCCGCAAGCAACTCCGCCCATCTCCCCCTAAAATTCCATCTCCTCTATCTCCAACATTAACATCAACACCACCATCAGCCAATCTCCATCTTCTTCCTCCTCTCACCCATCAGCACCTCCACCATCACAACCACCATTTCAACCTACCAACTCTGGCCATCTTCTCCCGTGTTCCTTCTTCTCCTTCCCTCTCCTCCTATTCCACCAATTCCATCTCTAAATTCATCCTCCACCCAATACTCACAACCATCACCCAAAACAACACGCATCTCCTCTTCCTCTCTTTTTTGGGGTGACCGGCGCCACCTCTGCCCGGCTGGCGGCGCCGCCCTGGCGCCGCCACCTGGCACGGCCTGGCCGACGGCCAGGTCGTGGGCCCCCAAAGGGGCGCTGTGCATGAGCATAGAAGGGGGACAACAGCCCCCACACCTCTCTCTCTCCGTTTCTCTTTCTCTTCACTATTTTCCCTCTCCCTCCCTCCAGTTCTCTCTCTCTCTTCTCTCTCCTGTCCCTCTCTCTCTACCGTTTCTCTCTCCCCTAATCTCTTTCTTTCTCTAGATATTTCTCTCCATAGCTCTCTCTAGGCCTCTTTTTTTCTCTCCCTCCACCTCTCTCTCTCGTTCTATTCTCTCTTTCTCTATTTTAATCTATCTAAATATATATTATACATACATACATATACAGATATATATATATATATATATATATATATATATATATATATGTATGTATGTATGTATGTATATATATATATGTATGTATGTATGTATGTATATATATGTATGTATGTGTGTGTGTGTGTATACTGATGGCCCTGTGCACGAGTTTTTGGGATTTTAGATTTCATGGCATTTTCAGATATTTAGGCAAGTGTGCTCGCCTCATTTTGGATTTTCTCGCTTTGTCGGGTCGACTAGTATTATATTCTGTATTTGTACCTGTATTCATATTTTGTATTGGGTTGTACCCTTGTATTTGTATGTGGCCTAGTGCCTAGTATTGTACATGTATATGCCTATGATGATGCTTGTACTAGGGTAGATTACTTCTTGTACAAATGTTAGGCCTGTGATGTTTATTAACACCCTATTACGTGCGTGTGATTGACACTAACACTTCTGCAGGTACTATACCAAGCCTCCGGGCTTTCTATACCTAGCTTTCGGGCTGCGTTCAGCCTCCGAGCTTTCTATACTCAGCCTCCAGGCTTCACCACTCTACGGTGATCTATATATTATCAAGATTATATATATACTCGTGTGGTACTAATATCTTGTGCAGGTACTCTTGTACTGACTCTGGATTTCTGTCCACTCTCGGCTAGCTGCCAAATTGGTTTTAGGCCTACATTCTTATGAGTTTCGTGGTAGCTACCGACAGTGCATTTAGACCCCGAGCGTACTTTAGCCTCTGGGCACTCTCGCCCACTTCCTCGAAAGAGGAGTGCACTTAGATCGTCAGATCTCTTAGCTACACCCCGTAGGCATGCTTAAAGCTCAGCGCTTTACCACTAGATACGTCTAGGTGAGATGCTGCCTGATCGAGGGAAAATCATGCATATAAAGTATTGTTTTAAAAATTATGTGCACTTTAGCTTCCTCGATACTTCTGTTATAGCATAGAGGTTAAACGGGTCGAATCCACAAGGACGGGAAGCGATAGAACCTTTACCGACCTATTTATGTGTGTGTTAACAGTTCTTCTATGTTTTAAAGAATGAAAAGAAAAGAAAACAAAGAATGGAAGAGAAGGATACAGTGAAAACAAAGAAGTGAGATAGAAAAGAATGTATTTGTGATTTTTAGAATATTTCTAAAATAAAGTAAAAATAAAAGAAAACTCATAACTACTAACTACTAATAGTTCCACTAACCATGCTAATCTCTTAGTGATAGTTGCCTCACATATATCCTTGGCCATCACTAGTCCTTGATTCAAGAGCATTTCAAAGCCTAACCCATAAGATCGCTTTCACATCCAACTCAACAAACAAGAGCAAGCTACACTTAAACCATCAAAATTATTTCAAACAAGCATGGAATAAAGTAATGGTAACTTGTTCGAGAGTTAGATATCAAATTGTTAAAATCCATCATCATGAGCCATCAATGGCTCTTACAAGAGCAAGGCCAAATAGAGGCTATTAGATTCATGTGGATTATCAATTAAAGAGTTAGCAAGTTAGTGGTTAGTGGTTAGTTGTCATGAGAGCAAAAGCTAAGCATGTAAAGAGTTAGAGAGAAGAAAATCAATAGAAATAAGAAGAGAACCTTTTATAAAATGTCACATTTCATTACAAGAACCCTAACCTTCATCCTATGCATCTCTCTCTTCCCTATTACATGATCCACAAAGGAAATGGAAAACAAAAGAAAGAAGATAACTAAACTAAACTATACAAATTGGAGAAACTACCCCTAAAACTCTCCTCCCATTCTGTTCTGAAATCCCAGGGTATTTATAGGCCAAGGGGGCAACAGAGGGCTATCACAGGGCCACGAGTCAAAACTCGACACGTGGCCCCACAAGAAGGCCGCGAAAACTTGATTTTTGCCGCATTTTCATGGCCCTTCTGAGACCGCTCGCCCGGCGCCGCCTGCTGCAGTCTTCTAGTTTGTCCTCCTGTCGGTATGTGCTGCTAGTTTCTGGGTTTCTGCAACTTATGTTGTCAGATTTAACCTTCAAAGTCAATGGCTATATTAGGATCTAAAAATCACCAAATAAATGGGATTTTTTTATCTTCTTCTTCATTCCACACCATGGACCTAGGAACAGACAAGAAAATCATAATTAGCAATATTTTTATATAAAATAAATGTGAAGATGTGGTACAAAATATGCAATATTAGAAACTAATCACACCCCACACTTATCTTTTACTCATCCTGAGCAAAACAAAAAAAACTAAGAAAATTATTACGCCACTTTTGCAGGTGATGCGATTACACTGAGCATGTGCAATAAGCTGTTATACCTTTAGGTTTCCCTTAGAGGAGAAGTTTTATCTCCTAAGTATTTTCAACGGATTGCACCCACAAAATCCATAAAGAAAGAAATCAAATGTTAGTATTTAAAAATGCATTTTGAAATAGAAAAAAGTGTTGAAATATTTTTACGAAAATTTAAGTGATCTATGGTCATAAGTTAATCAGAAATTATTCTTTCTTAAACTAAGTCTAAATGCAAAATCTTACTATAAATTAAATATAAGAATTTAAAATTGAATTGATCTTTGATCTTTCATAAAACTCTTAGAAAATATGCACTTTGTGAACTATGAAGATTTTTGAGATATCGACTCCAACTTTCATGCCATTTATTTATATCAAAATTTTTTTTCTTTCCTTAGTTTTTTTAGGCTTTCTAGCTTACCCGGGTAGTGAGCCTTTAATCGGTTACTCCCAAACTAGATGGCTTTAGGGAACCAGATGAGAAAATATCCCCCAGGCTTGAGGACTCAAGTAAATAGGGCCACAAAGCTAAAGGGAATATTTTATTTTTGTTCACCATTTTAGGTGTGTATAATTATGCTTCTTGAGGCATAGCTACCCACCTTCAATAAGTGATTATTTGGTTTTATTTTTTTATTTTTTATGCAATTTTCAGTCTTTGTTTCAATCCCAAAAAAAATTGTAAGTGTGAAGTGCATATATGTAAGGAAAAAAATTCGAGATCAAATTATCTTTCCAATCTTACTTTCTTATCCTAAAATTTAAACAAGATCTATTATTTTGACTCAGTTTAAGAATTCTTAATTTTAGGTCTTCTTAATTCCTAAGGTCCTCTTAACTTTCTCAAAAATAAATCAAAACTATTTCTCTTATTTCAAAAAGTTTTGTAAAAGAAAAGAAAAGAGTTTCTATACAAAAGAAAAAATCTAAAAAAATTTCTTAAAAGAAGTGTAAAAGAAAGAAAGTTTAGAACAACCTACGTTAGTAAACCCACCTCCGCACTTATCTCATACATTATCCTCAATGCATCGTGAATGTGTATATGCATGAAACAAATGAAAAGGGAAGGAAAATTACCTCATGGTGGCGATTCTGGTGGTGGTCTGATTGGCCCACGAAATGTGACCCAATTCAGAGATTGTGGATCTTCCAAGAACCCATCAATGACCTCTCTACTATGACCTAGTAAAAGAATGTAAAAGTGTATAGTCTTACTTAAAAAATTATCTCCATCTAAATTTCAATTTTCAAAAATAATTACTGATTCATTTTGTTCAACAGTCTTGTCCAACAATAAAGTATGATTGTGAAAAATGATTGTTTAGGCTCAAACGGAACAAGAACAAATACCAACTCGGGAATGTGACTTAGGTCAAGTTGAAATTCAAAAGTGACAGTCGAAATTGGTTCAAAAATAAAGTCCAAACCAAAAAATTGATAATCACACACTGTCCTAACATAATGTGATCATAAAATATTGATGATTCAATTTCACGGTGTACTGGTATATGATTCAATGTTGACTCGGAATAGAAAAAAGCTGATAAACATACCGGAGTCATTATTGAATGAAAAAGTCAAATGAAATTACCCACTTGAGGTTCAAGATTACTTTAATGTTCAAGTTCAATTTCAGGAAAAGGGATAACTTGTCAAAATATCAATGGGACTTTCAAAACTTGGAGTTTATTCAAGTTCAAATGGATGTGATGAATTGAATCTTAGTTTCTAAAATAACATGATTCTTGGGACCAATTGATAGAGTTAGGGATATAAGGATTGATCAAAGGTTGACAAGAAAGACTTTTCTCGCTCTTATTGTTCAATTCGCTCATTATTGAGTTTGACCCACTGATAGGTAGAGTAACAAATTTTGGGTCTGAATTATGTCTTCTATACTCTTTGCAATCGGTACTTCTTGAAAAGGTTAGTATGGAAGTTGATTTTGAAAATTGTGGTGAAATTGTGAGTCTATCAGATATTGAGTTTGTTGCTCGGACTTACGCAAAAGCTCCATACTCAAGTCCAAGACTGATGGTTGTTCATTTTAAATCGTGAGACCGAAAAAGATGAGTATGACTCTTGATAATTTGATTGAAATGATGAGTCCATGTTTTGAAGAATTTGTTGTTGGGACTCAAGTATGGCTTCTATACTCTTTTGTATCTCTGATTTTTCTTCAATTAGTAGTTCAGGAAAAGGAGTATATGAACCAGAATATGGGAAAGAAGATGGTAGACAAGGTGGTTGAAAATTTGACTCGGGAAAGGTAAATTCTCACTGACTCTGTGAAGAGTGAAAATTCTTTTAAAAATTTTGATCATAGAATTAGGGAGACAGGTCATATTGAGTCGGACAAACCCAATCTAGCATATATGGTTAGTTCATGTTATACATAGTCGGGTCAGAGTTATCTGAGTTAAATGAGGTCGAGGTGAAAAATGGATTCATTTGGTTGGGAAAATTTTGGATATATTCCATTTTATCACAAAAATCACAAAAATAAAAATCAAACAAACAAATAAACAAATAAATAAAAATAAAAAAAATTCAAAACAAGCCTATACTTGGGTTGACCTAGACCTAGACGTCTCCTAACTGGTTAGACTGTCCACGGGGAGTACATTGTAGGAATCTGACTACAAGTTAATTGATCGGTCACTGATACTATATATTTATTGTCACATTCTCATACTTATTATATAATAAACTCTATTTTTAATTCAATTTATTGTCTAATTTATATGCAGGCCCATTGCTAAAGGAGAGGAAAAAGAAACGAGCCCAAAAGCCCATCAAAATTCTAATTTAATTCAGAATTAATTCGAATCAGAAAATCATGGTAGATCAGGGCAAATCAGAGAAGATAAAATGGTTAAAAACTAGTTAAAACAAATCTCTATAAATCAATTGGTTCAAGCAGAAGATAAAAGGAGATTTCGTCAAAATCTCGGACTCAAACTGAAAATCCAGCTGGAGATAAAATAAATCGCGAAACCAGGGAGCACCACCCCCTGGGTGTGGCCACCTGGCCACACCCTGGCCACGAAAATGCGGCCAAAGCCGCATTTTTGTAACTTGGTTAAGTTTGTTGGGGGAGCGTTTGCTCCCCCTATCTTCGTACGCTCCTCCCCGTTGGGTGTTTGCCTATAAATACTGGGTTTTCAGAGACCATAGAGAAGGATGAAGCAGAGATAGATTATTAGGCCAGTTTTTTATTTTTTTTAGTGTAGGTTTTATTTTTCTTTTCAAGTAATTTTTAGTTTTCATTTATGTAATTCAGAGGAGATCAGAGTTTCATAGGAGAATGAGAGTAAAGCTTGTGCTGAGAGTGACACCGGTGTAAGTGTTCTTCTTTTCTCTTATTGTTATCACATTGAATCTAAAGTACATTTTTTATGTTTTTCATTGTTTATATGTTCTTTTTCTTCTTTCTACTATTTTTCCTCTTTTGGTTTTGATGAATATCCAAGTGAATCTAGAAGCATCAGTATAGCCATGTTTGTGTGAGTGCCACCGATATTTCATGATGATGTTCTTCTCCTCAAGATTCCGTATTATTTTGGTACTTGTTGATCTTGATGATGTAATGCGAATGAAGATTGAGCTCGATCTTATGGGTTATACGTTGATCGCCTCCGAAGCAAGGTAAAACATGTAAGGATTTCAGGTAAGTAATCAACCAGAGGAGGTAAGTATTTCTTTTCTTTTAGCTTTTAGTGTGGATCACCAACACCACAATCTCCCAACTCTTTTATCAACCTTTTTAATATCTTTGTATAAATTCATTCTCTATTTTCTCCACCTTCTCATTCTACCACTTTCTTGTTAACTTAACTTTAACCTATTTTTCTTTTCTTTTAAAAAACTAAAAGAAGATCTTTAACCATTGATTGTAACTTAAAAGAGAACTTGCTAAAAAAGCTTTCATCGTTAGTCCTTCTGTGTGGATCACGACCCGTATAGCCACTTGCTATAGCGATAGTATTGAGTACTTGTACATTCTATTCTTAAGTTCTGAAATTTATATTCTTGTGTGCATGTAAGAACTCGATCAAATTTTGGCGCCATTATCGGGGAGGGACGGTAAGTAATTCTCTTTTGAAGTTTACATTTTTGGTTAACTCTCATCTTTGTTCTTGGTGTGCAGTGATAGATATCAAGAAAATTTTTGCTGCAGTGGACATATAAGTTGCCCTAAACTCTGCTCAAGAAAGTAGAGCCCAGTAGCCTTCAGATTTGCTACATTCCACTGGCAAACTGAGTGAACTACTAACCTGTATTTTTACAAGTTGGCTAAATTGCAAAGCTAAAATTCTGCAACTATTTATTTTCTTGATTAACTCACTGTATATACTTTATAAACACATTAGTAAATTGATGTTTGTTAAATGCTAAAAACGATTTAGACTTTGTATTTAGGCACGTGTCTAATTCGTTTACACTTTACATTACTGTTGAAGAGTGCTGGAGCAAAGGTACGTGTGCATAGCATATAATATAGGAACACTTTTGAATTGTTTACATGGCTTAAGTGTTGCTTCTCATGTACATATTGCACTAAATTGATTTAAGGGCTTATCCTATAAACAAGATAAGGTGGGGAAGTTATTACCCTCCCTTAGCCCACATACAATCTCCTCACTCACTAACCCAAGCCTAACTAAAACTGAGTAAACGTTGGCCCTTAGGATATCTAAAACTCGTATAGGAGACTGATTTAAGAGGAAAGTTGATTAGAATTTGACTCTTACCAAATCTGTGTCTAAGTTTGGGGATTGAGGGGTGAAACTCTGAAGGTTGGTGGTTTAGCATAATTAGGCCTGTTGCGTAGGCACGGATACCTCCCACTGATCTTACTCCTATCTGGCCGAATAACTTATTGTCAGATTTGACAATATACCCCCCGTGAAAGTCTAGCCAGTTAGAAGTCATTTAGGTCTAAAGTTTACCCTAACTTAGGAATAGGATTTTTTTTCTTTTTGTTTGTTTATTTGTTTATTTTTGAGATGTCAAAATCTCAAGAGAACCACAGAGGCGGTTGAACCCTGTTTTGAAAGAGATAGTGAGAGGGAGGTCATGAAACTATTAGATACGGGTATCATTTACCTTATCTCTAGTAGTCAGTGGGTTAGTCCGGTGCAAGTTGTGCCCAAAAAGTTTAGAGTCACAGTTGTTGCTAATGAGAATAATGAGTTGGTTCCAACTCGTGTTCAAACTGGTTGGCAAGTATGCATAGACTATAGGAAACTCAACTCCATGATTAAGAAAGACCATTTTCCTTTTCCCTTTGATTGAGTTTTTACCTGCACACAAAATACAGAATTTTAGAACTTAAAAATAAAGAGTGCAAGGTACTCAATGCTACTGTAATAGCAAGTGGCTGTGCGGGTCGTGATCCACAACGAGGGACTAGCGATGGAAGCTTTTAATAAGTTCTCTTTTAGGTTACAAAGAATGGTCAAAGATCTTCTTTTAGTTCTTTAAAAAAGAAAAGGAAATAAATTACAATTAAGTTAGGAAGAAAGTTATAGATTGAGAAGGTGGAGAAAATAGAAAATGATATATACAAAGAAATTTAAAAGAGTAATGAAATAGTTGGAAGATTGTGGTGTTGGTGATCTACACTAAAAATTAAAAGAAAAGAAAGAAAAGCTAAAAGAAATACTTACCTCCTCTGAGTGATGACTTACTTGGAACCCTTGCATGTTTCACCTTACTTCGGAGGTAATCAACGCATAACCCATAAGACCGAGCTCAGTCTCAATTCGCATTACAACATCAAGACGAACAAGAATGAAATGATACAGAATCTTAAGAAGGAGAACATCATCATGAAATATCATTGGCACTCACATAAACATGGCTATACTGATGCTTCTAGTTTCACTTGGATATTCATCAAAACCAAAAGAGGAGAAGTAGAAATAGAAGAAGAACATATAAAAAGAAAAACATAAAGATGTTACATTTGATTACTTGTAGAAACGATGAAAAAAAAGGAGGGTACATAGGTGTCATTCTCAACATATGCCTCTCACTCTTACTTACATGAATCTCAGTCTAACCTATGCTTACAAAGAAATAAAAATTACATAAAAAGAAAATAAAAACCTACACTAAAATGAAAAAAACTGCCCTAAAATCTATCTCTGCATGGTCGTTCCCTTTTGCCTTAGATTGCAGGTATTTATAGCAGAAATGCAGAGGTTAGAGGAGTATGAAGATAGGAGAAGCTGGATATTTCTGAATTTGAATCCTCCTCTTATCTTCAAACTTGATTTGTTATGGATATTCAGTTCTGATCTGCAGCTTATTGGCATATTGATTGCTGAATATAACTTATCAAATAATAGAATTAGAAACAATGATCAACTTCAGAGTTGTAGCCCTTTAAGTCTTCTTTCTAGATCATCTTGAATCATTAAATTTTAATTTCGGTAGCAAAAGTTATGATTCAAATACTAAAATATATCCAGTCAGAATCTGAGTCAAATTTGCTTCATCTCATCTGTTGATCTTCTCTCTATCCATTAATTCTTTTAGATTTGAACTCGGTATTTGACACTATCCTCAATTAATCTTTAGATTTAACCACTCGATTCACCAAAAACTGAATTTAACTAATTGGATTTGGGATCATCCTCCTCTAACCCAATAGATCTAGTTAAATATGAATTTAACTGATATTTATTTGATTTTATTCTCTTTCTCCCCATGATTATCTTATGCAAAATAGACATTTAAGACAAGAAATTTAGCAGATTTATTATATGGTAAATGTGAAAATGTAATAAAGAATAATACAATAAATGTGTGCAATCACCCTTCATCTACTAAATATTTGAACATCTTGCCGGTCACGCTTAATATTCCTTCATCAATGGTTATTCTGAATATAACCAAATCCTTATTGCTTATGAGGATCAAGAGAAAATGACATTCACTTGTCCTTTTAGTACATTTGCCTACCGTCGCATGCCCTTTGGGCTATGCAATGCACCTACTACATTTTAGCGGCATATATTGAGCATCTTTCCTGACATGGTTGAGCGATTCTTAGAGGTATTCATGGACGACTTCTCTGTTTTTGGGTCTGATTTTAATGAGAGTTTATATCATCTATCATTGATATTGATAAGATGTAAGGAAAGGACCTAGTTCTTAATTGGGAATGTGCCATTTCATGGTGAATTCTGGGATTGTCTTAGGACAGATTGTTTCTGAAAAGTCATTGAGATTGACAAAGCTAAGGTAGAACTAATCTCAAAATTACCACCTCCAACAACTGTTCGGGAAGTGCGATCCTTCTTAGGACACGCCGGGTTCTACTGCTGCTTTATCAAAAACTTTTCAAAAATTTCAAACCTCTATGTGACCTTCTAGCGAAGGATGTTCCCTTTGAGTTCACCCATTCCTCTTTGTTAGCCTTTGAGAGGCTCAAGACCGAGCTAACCTCAGCACCCATCATCCGACCACCTGACTGGAATCTTCCATTTGAGGTGATGTGCTTCTGACTATGTGATAGGAGTTGTCCTAAGTGAGTAGATAGACTTCCTCATGTCATTTGCTATGCCAATAACACTCTTAACAACGCCCAACTGAGCTATTCTACAACTGAAAAAGAGTTATTGGCGGTCGTTTTTGCTTTTGACAAATTTCGTCCCTACCTGATAGATTCTAAGGTCCTAGTATACACTAATCATGCGGTTTTAAAGTACCTTCTCACGAAAAAAGATGCTAAAGCCCGTTTAATCTAATGGATCCTACTTCTACAGGAATTCATAGAAATCCATGATAAAAAGGGGGCTGAGAATGTTGTCGCGAACCACTTGTCTAGATTAATGGTTGAATTTTCATCCGACTCACTACCTATCCTTGAGATATTTCCTCGTGAGCAGTTAATGCCCGTCTCCCCTTTAACAGTTTCGTGGTATGCTAACATTGTGAACTACCTTGTCATAGAACAGAGGCCTAACTTTTGGACTAAGAAAGAATGATTGCTTTTCTTAGCTAGAGTCAAATGGTTCTTCTAGGATGAATCTTATTTATTTAAATATTGTCCTGATCAGATCATTCGACGCTGCATTCCTACTCTAAGTTCAGGAACATCCTTTCATTCTGACATGACCAAGCCTGTGGTGGTCATTTCAGTGGGAAAAAACTGCTGTAAAAATTTTGCAGTGTGGTTTCTACTAGCCCACTTTATTTCATGATGCTCATTTCTACTGTCAATCGTGTAATCATTGTCAACGATTAGGGAAAATAGCACGGTGGAATGAAATGCCATTAAACCCGATCTTAGTTGTCAAAATCTTTAATGTTTGCATATCGACTTCATGGTTTCTTTCCTATATCTCATGGATACCAATATATCTTTGTGGAAATTGATTACATCTTTAAATAGATAGAAGCCATAGCATGTAGAATCAATAACAATAAAGCTGTGGTAAACTTCTTGAAAGAGAATGTATTTTCTCGTTTTGGCTTTCCTCGTGTAATCATTAGCGATGGCAAAAAATATTTCTGCAATCGTACATTTGAAGCCTTAATGAGAAAATACTACATAAATCATAGGGTATCCCCCCTTACCATCCATAGATTAGCGGCCAATCAGAAGTTTCCAACTGAGCCATCAAGACCATTTTAGAGCAAACTGTGAACATTACTAGAAAAGATTGGTACCTTCGATTGACTGATGTCTTGTAGGCTTGTAGAACTGCATTCGAGACTCCTATTAGAATGTCTCCAATAGGTTAGTCTATGGCAAAGCTTTCTATCTTTCTGTCGAGCTAGAACACAAGGCATACTAGGCAATCAAGCGCCTAAATTTTGATCTAGATAAGGCAGGAGAGTCTAGGAAACTTCAACTCGATGAGCTTGAAGAGATAAGAAATGATGCATATGATTGTTTAAAACAGTACAAGGACTGAATGAAAATGATGTATGTAGGGTCATAATTCGAAAGGATTTCTAGTCAGGACAGAAAGTCCTGATTCACGATTACATCTCCTTTCGGGAAAATTGAAATCCCGTTGGACCGGTCCCTACATTATTCATAAGGTGCACCCACATGGTGCAGTAGAGGTCCACAATGCCACAGATGGTACTACTTTTCAAGTGAATGGCCATCGTTTAAAGTCATACTGTGAGTATCTGAGCCCAGAAGCGGAGGAAATCCTTCTGAAAGATCCTGTTTATCAGGATTGATCTCTATACCTACTATGAATCCATTACTGTATTATAGTTTTTGTGTTTTCTTTTGTTTCTCTTTTCAACTAGGCAATAATGGATGATATCCACTCGTCTTCATCAGGTACTATTTTCCTTTACATTCTTATGTTTGTATCATGTTATACATTCATTCATACATTGAGGACAATGCATGAGATAGGTATGAGGGAGGGTTCTAACATAGGTTTTTCTCTTTATTTGTACATAAAAAAAGAAGAAAAAAATTATTTTCTTTTCTTTTAAAAACTTTTTGAAAAGAGAAATAATATTGACTTATTTTTGTCAAAAATTATGTTAATTTTATGGAATAGGAGAATTATAACTAGGATTTCTCATACTTGGTCAAAAAACAATTATTTGTTTGAATTCTATGGTTAAGAAGAAAATTGAAAAAATAATTTATTCTTGATTTTTATCTTGATGAAATATGTATACTTTATACACTTACACACTTAGGGTTCAAAACTAAAGATTCTTATGCCTTATTAAAAAAAAGAAGAAAATATATATAGCAAAAATTTTCTAATTAAGCTGGGCATTTGTGCCTCATAAAGCACAAGTATTCGCGCCTAAAAGTGATCCATATAATAAATAAAATCTTAGTTTTATGACTTTGTTTACTCGAGTCCTTAAATCTTTGGGTGTTTTCTCACCCGGTGCCCTAAGACCTTTCTGTTTGGGAGTCATTGACTAAAGGCTAGTTACATACACAGATTAGAAAGTCTAATAAAACTAAGGGATAATACCGCCAAAAATATGAAAAATAAGGCATAAAAGTTAGAGTTAAAGAATCTTGAGTCGAAATTTCACTGTCACAAAGGTATATGACTTAGGGTAAAACAATAGACTAGATGAGAAATACAGTTTGACTTCTAACCTTGATTGATAAACAAGTTTTTGAATATCGACTAAGTTTAGAAATGAATAGTTTGGTACTCCTGTAATTTATAGATTGCTTAATTCTTGCAAAAAAATACTTCAAATATTTCTTTTCTTTTCAAAATGCGTTTTCAAAAATACTAACAATTTGTTTCTCTTTGTTTATGAATTTTGTAGGTATAATCCACTAAAAATTCTTACGAGACAAAACTCTTCCTCTAGGGGTACCCTAGAGGTTTAATGACTTGTTGCACATGCTAAGTACAACCGTGATTCCTATGAAAGTGAGATAGGTTAGGTTGGTTTCATTTTTTTATTTTGCTCGAGGATAAGCAAAAATAAGTGTGGGGGTGTGATCGTACACGTAGATTGCATATTTAATATCATATGTGTCACATTTCATTTATTTTTTAGTAAAACTTTGCTATTTGATGTATTTTCATGTCTAGTGTCTTGCAAGGTAATTAAGAAAGAAAAGAGAGAGATTGACAGATTGATCTAATTAAATCTAAAAATTCAAAAGAAAGGGGATCGATTCAAATCTATAGATTCTAAAAGCCATCTTACCTGAAAACTGGATATATCGAAAAAGAAAATATCATCAAAGTTCAAGGAAAAAATGAATTTTTTGAAGACCCTATCGGTTTCACTATGGATAAAGAGGTAGATCATCAAATCTAGAGTAGATATTCAAAGTCCAAGAAGATAAAAGGATAGAGGATGAATCAACGGACAACCGGCTACCAGATCCTGGCCCTGCGGCCAGGATATTGCCGTGAAAATGCAGCAAAAGCTACATTTTCTGATTGACAGAGAAAAAGAGAGTAAAAAGTAAAAGTTAAGGTTATAAGATTTTGAGATTTTCTCGTAATTAATCTGCTCTAGCAAGAGCTAAATGGGTCGATTCACAGAGAAAGATGCAATGCAAGCTTTTCGATACGTTCTTTCTATGTAAAACTTGAAAAGAAAAATGATGATTATAAAAGTGTTGATTTAAATAGAAAGAGATCATAGTCAACTAATCATTTACCACAATCAAGCACTAGTCTATTAAGAATAAATATCATATTGAATCTATAAAGATTAACCCTAGAGTGTTGCTTCAAACTCAAGTATACCCTAATTAAAGTACACTAAATAAAATTAAACATTAGTTTACTAAAGTCTCAAAGTATAGTATTAGCAAAGTTGTTTTAAACTTAACATTAAGTTATCAAAGTATCTAAGTATAAGCTAAGAATAACTATTAAATAGTATACCCTAAAATTAGTTTAACTTAATTCATCACTAATCTCTAAGAATTATTTACTGATCCTAGAATTTCAAATAGGCATAAAGTTTAATCAATTTATTTTATAAAACTAGGCTTTAGTTGGTGGAGAGATTAGCAAGCTACGAGAGAATTAGTTAGTCATATTCATGGTGAAATTAAGCATGGTATTTAAAAGTTGCATAAAAGAAATTAAATTAGAATTGAAGAACACAAATAAAATATCAAAAAGAGATGTGGAAGAAAATAAGGACCTTTATTGAATTTGTCACCAATCGAGTACAAAAGCCTTCTCTTCTTTACAAATCTTCTTCAAAGTAGAAAAATAAGAAAATATAATAGAAATTCGAAAAGAAAAGATAATCTAAAGAAAACCCTAAACTTGATTCTTTAATATGCCTCTCATCTATTGCTCTTCAAAGGTATTTATAGGGTATTCCAGTAGTAGAGTTCCAGTCGAATACTCCCCAAACCACCATGCAAGCCGCCACAGAAACACGGCATTTTCTTGGCAAAAAAGGAGAAGCCGCGACCTTTTTGTGGAGTATGGGCATGCGCTTTGGCATGTGGCTTCATCTCGTCTATCCATTTGGAGATCTATCCTTAGAATCCTCGTTTGAATTCTACAATTTAAAATAATCTTATTTCCTAGATAACTTAGGAAATAAGTTATTTATAAATTCAAATTTTAAACTTGAATTTTACTCTTTATCTTTGACTTAGGAATTTTATCTTTGACTTGAGTATTAAGCAACTTAATTTAAATTGACTTTCTCTTTTATCTCTGATTTAGGATTGGATAATTTCTAAATTAACTTGGGCTTGATAGGCTCTTTGGGCTTCCTTTTAACTTGTGGGCTTCTTTTGGGCTCTTTTCTTTTCTCTTTTTAATTATTAAGGCCTGCACATTACTAAACAATAAAATAATTAAATAACAATGCTTTATAAAAAATAAACATGAAAATGTGACTAAAAATATGTACTTTTGGTGAACAATCATACCCCTGCACCTATCTTTTACTCGTCCTCGAGTAAAACAAAAAGAAAAATCTAAACTAAACTAATCTAACTTAATTCACTTTTGTAGGAATCATGATTGCACTTAGCACATGCAACAAGCCATTAAACCTTTGGATTACCCCTAGAGAATGAGTTTTGTCTCATGGGGATTTTCAGTGAATTACACCCATAAAATCTATAAAGAAAGAAAAACAAAATGTTAGTATTTTTAAAAGTCTATTTTGAAAGAGAAGAATATTTGAAATATTTTTATAAAAATCAAATAATCTATAAGTTTTAGGATCACCAAATTATTCATTCCTATACTTAGTTTAATATTCATTATTAATTTAGTTTAAGATTAAAATTAAATTTCTCACTTAGTCTATTATTTTATCCTAAGTCATATGCACCTTTGTGACTGTAAATTTTTGACTCAGAATTCTTCAACTTTAACTCTTATGCCTTATATACATATAAACATATATGTGTGTGTGTGTGTGTGTGTGTGTGTGTGTGTGTGTGTGTGTAGATATACATATACATATATACATACATACATATATACATATATACATACATACATATATATATATATATATATATATATATATATATATAATATATATATATATATATATATATATATATATATATATATATACATATACATATATATATATATGAGAGAAATGTAAATCAGCTGACATAGGAGGCAACTCCCTCCTATGTCGCACTCAAAAATCAATTTCCCGAGTAAATTTTCAAGATCCGACCGCACATTATCATCTTCATATTCTAAGATACACACATATAAAAAATCAAGTGATTTGAAGTTTGTTTACTCCATTTTCTTTGGGTTCAAACATTAACGGTTTTTTAACAATAGAACAAAATGAAACGATTAGATCAATGAGTAACCGTATTTCAAATCACTTGATTTTTTATATGTGTATATTTTAGAATATGAATATGATAATGTGCGGTCGGATCTTGAAAATTCACTCGGAAAATATGATTTTTGAGTGCGACATAGGAGGGAGTTGCCTCCTGTGTCAGCTGATTTACATTTCTCTCTCTCTCTCTCTCTCTCTCTCTCTATATATATATATATATATATATATATATATATATATATATATATATATATATATATATATATATATACACACACATATATTTATATATATAAAACTTTTTTGTTTTTACAGAAGTTCGAAGTATTACCTCTTCATTACCTTTTAGCACTTCTCTTTTCTTTTTAATATGTATAACTTATCTAATTTTCTTTTACGTAAGAATCAAGCCTTCTTGAGGCCCTAATACCTAATTAATTGATTATTAGATGTGTTAATATATATATATTATATTTATATAATTTTCTCTTTTTTTTCAAACTTACTTAATTACCTTTCGTGTAAATACCAAGGCGTTCTTAGGCCAAAGCACCTAGCTAATCAATAATTAGATTTATTTATTTTATATATATATTTTTCCTAAGGCACAAGAGTCTTTGTTATGAATTATAAGTGTGTAAGTGTATAAAG
The DNA here is from genome assembly GCA_038442645.1 of Agave tequilana. Taxonomy (NCBI): domain Eukaryota; kingdom Viridiplantae; phylum Streptophyta; class Magnoliopsida; order Asparagales; family Asparagaceae; genus Agave; species Agave tequilana. The sequence continues at coordinate 109,160 of JAVJIF010010182.1, read as the reverse complement.
TTTGCATATTTCTTCAAGGTAAAAATCAAGACTAAATTAACTTAATTACTTATAAAAATAAAATTTTCCTCCTATTCCTAAAATCAAGAAAATAATCTTATTTTGATCAAGTATTAAGAAATTATAATTATGATTTTTCTATTCTTTAAAATTAACTTATAAAAATAAATCAAATTATTATTTTCTTTTTCAAAAAGTTTTTTTTAAAAATTTTTGTTAGTATCTACCCATGTTAGTATATTAGCAAACTCTCCCCGACACCTATCTCATGCATTGTCATGTATGGATGAAAAAGACAAAAGGAAAGGCAAAATGTTATCACATGGTGATGGTTCCGATGGTGGATGAATTGGACTAAGCGTTGCTACCCAATCTATATAACGTGGATCATCAAGGAGCCCACCTTTGTTGACCTCTTTTTATGTACAATGTTACAACCCGCAAAATGAATAGGATAATGAAAAATCCTAACATAAAAACTATCTCCACTATATGACCAAGTTTGAAAAAACATCTCACAATCATTATTGTCTACACCTTGGTCCAACGATAGAATATAATTTATTAAAGTGATTGATTTGGGCTCAAGAATATTACATTTGGGAACCAATACTGACTCGGAAAAATCAGTTTCCGGCTCATCCTGATTAGATGAAATCTTTGACTTCTCAGCAAAATTCTCCTCACAAAATTTATTAAATTCATTCTCATATTTTGCTTGAAATAAAAGTTCAACTTTATCACATTCATCCTCACAATATGATTCAACTTGTTGGCCAACGGTTACAATCACCAATTTTGAGTTTTGATGATAACAAAGCATATGTAGTTGTCTAGTACTAATCAAGTTTCAGTGTTTTAAGTGTATTTCAGGGTTCAAGAAGATCTAATAGGTTTCTTCCTCTAAGGAAGGTGTTGATGGCTCAAGGGTGCTCAAGTACGGGATTGATACTCAAAGCACTCAACGTCGCTATCAGAGAAGCCCGCTTGAAGATTCCTGTAGTCACTTAGAACATTGTAAAAACCTAGTTTGTTAAAGAGTAGAATATAGATTTGATGATCAAAGATATACACATACAAAAATGCACGTTTTTGAAAGTATAGTTTATTTTGTATTGGTGTTTTGACATGTTTGATTTTGATACATGATTTCACATTTTTTCAAAATTATATCTCAGTTTAGAACTTGTATCTCCTTACTATATATCTCTTTCCCCCTTTCAAAATCGATACAAAATTATTTAAAATTTTCTTTATTTCAAAACAGACCTTGGTTCTAATTTTGGCCTAGGTCAGTCGACCGGGTGATCGACCGTGCCTATTTCAGGCCAGGACGGTCGACTGCACAGTTGATCAAACCTTTGGAAAGGGATGTGCATGTTTGGTGCACATTCACGGTCGACCGACCGGTCGACCACTTACCCCTACGGTCGACCGATGTGTCGACCGACTGTTATCACTTTGGTCTTAGTTAAAATTGGTCGACCGAGTGGTCAATCATAAGACAACGATCAAATTTTTTTAATAGGGCCCGTAGACCAGCCGGTCGACCGATACACTGTCAGAATGGCAGTAACAACCAGATTTTAAAATCTGTTTTTTATAAATGTTTTTAAAATGTTAGTTTTTGAATTTTGAGGGTCAAATTCTTCCCTTTATGATCTGGTAAACTATTCTAAATATGTTTTTCTATAGCCTATATAAAGGGTGATTGGGATTGAATTAAAAAACAACAAATTCTCTTGGAAATCAAGTTTTGCTTTCAAAGTGAAAATGTTTTCAAAGTTTTCTTTTGTGCTTTCAATTCTAAAGTTTTTAATTGAGTTTTCTGCACTTATATTATCTCTCTATTTCAATTTCTACTATCACATTCATCCTTGAGCTTCAAATCAACTTTTTACTCTATAGGGATTTGTAACAGAGTTGTTAGGGAGTGTTTGTGATCTCTTGATCACTAAGAGCTTGTAATCTCAATTGGATTTGTGCTACCTCTAGTGTAGAGAATTGAGTTAGGGAGTTGTGTACTCTGAGGTGTTGTAATTCCTTATTGTAAGGTCTTTTTGTGGAAGATCCATTAATGGATAGTGAAATCCTTCACAGTGGTGAAGGAGGGAACGTAGAGCAGTGGCTCGAACCTCAAAACAAATCTTTCTTGTTTGCGATTGCCTTATTGTCTCTATTTGATTTACATGTTTATTATTCATTCATTTTATCGATCATTACTTATCTCAATATGAAAGCAATTGAGCACCTCAACTCTTATATAGAGGAATCACGAGAAGAAGTTCAGAGCCCTTCACGTGGAATACGGCTTCAATTCTTGTTTTGAGTGATCAGTTTGCATTATATATTATAAATTGTTTAGAATTTGCATCTGATTAGTATTACACCTATTCACTCCCCGATAGGTGTATTTTCAATTGGTATCAGAGCTTTGGTCTCTAGTTTTTGGCTTAACCACTTTAGAGAGATCCTATTTGCTAATCACTTCATTAACATCTTCATTATCATCCACTTAGTAAAAATGGCCGAAGGTATTAAGACCCCTCCCAAGTTTGATGGCCTTAACTTTCCCATATGGAAGGTTAAGATGACCGCATTTTTTCAATCCCTAAGAAGCCGGGTTGCAAATGTAGTGACTAAACCCTTTAGTGTACTCGCTGGTGATGAGGACACTTGGTCCGACATTGCCACCAAGAAATTTGATACAATGTAAAGGCACACTATGAATTACTTCAAGCCTTGAATGATGATGACATAGTTAGGGTCATTCATTGTAAATCCGCCTATGAGATTTGGTCACACTTAATGGTCACTCACGAGGGAACATCACAAGTCAAAAGGGCTAAAATTGATCTTTTGCATTCCCAATATGAGAATTTCACTATGCATGAACATGATTCTATTGATGATATAGTTACAAAATTTACTAAAATTACTAATGATCTTGCTTATATAGATGACGCTATAGACAACAACCAAAAGGTGATGAAAGTTATTCGTGCTCTACCACCATCATGGGAGGTCAAGGCTACAACTCTAAAAGAGCTCAATGACAAGGATGAAATGGAGCTCATAAGTCTTATTAGAAACCTTAAGACTCATGAGATGGAGAGGAAGGCTAGAGAGAAAACGCCACCACAATAGAAAAAGACGATTGCCTTCAAGTCTACTCCCACCATCTCCGACGATGGTGAAGAAGAAGAAGATGATGAAGATCTTTCTCCCCTTGTGAAAAATATAAGGAGGATGTACAATAAGACTACGTTTAATAATAAAAGACGATAGCAAGGGAATGAGGACAAAAAAATCATTTGTTTCAACTGTCAGAAACTCAGACATATCATTGTCGAATGTCCGAAAATCAAAAACAAGTCATCTACCTTAAACAAGCAATCTACCTCAAAGAAGCCATATAAGAGGAAAGCTCTCAACGCAACATGGAATTCGGAAAGTGAATCCGAAGAAGAGGTGGATATGGCAAATGTGTGTTTCATGAGAAATGATAACACACCTAAGGTAACCTCTGAACTATCTCTTGATGAATGTGAATTAACTATGGATGAATTAGGAGAGGCATTTGAAGAACTTTCAAACGATTATGATTTTCTAAAGAAGAAATACTTATAAATGAAAAAAGAAAATCAAATTCTTCAAAATAAAATTATCACTCAATCTAAAAAAAAGGATGCTTTATCTTCCGCTCTCATATCTACTCAAAAAGATTTTGATGCATACAAGATTTTATGTAAAGCAAAATTTCTCATGATTGATGAAAATGTAATTTCTATTTTAAAAACTAAAACCAACACTTTTGAAAATATTTTAAAGAAATGTGAGTTTGATAAGGCTAGATTAGAGGTCATATTTTTTAAGAAAAATTCTTCAAAGAAACATATTCATGCCGCAGACACTAAGCATGCTCATAATCCACATGCTCATCATACACATCATGCATTTATGTATGGTAGAGTATATTATGCACCTATTGTGGCCGGAATGGTCACTTAGTTAAATTTTATTTTGATTGTATAAATGCTTCTAATAATCATATTTGGGTTTGAAATACTAACATCATAAGATCTAAGAAAATATGGGTACCAAAATCAACAACTTCATTATTTGATGTCTGTATATTCTAAGGCTCCAAGACGTAGGGAGCGGTGGTATCTTGATAGCGCTTGCTCAAAGCATATAACTTGGGATATCAATAATTTTGCAACCCTATCAAGGTATCATGAAGGTGGCACCGTCACCTTCAGAGATGACTCAAATGGTAACATTATCGGTATTGGAAACATTAAATTTGCTCATCTCCATTGATTGAAAATGTTGTTTTAGTTGATGGTCTCAAGCATAACCTCTTGAGTATTAGTCAACTTTGTAATAGAGGTTTTAAAGTTATTTTTGATGATTTATCTTGTAATGTTTTAAATAGAAAAACCAATGCACGCATTCTTTTCAGATTTCATGAATATAATGTATATGTTATTGATATGTTAAATTTAAATTGCAATGCTACATGTTTAAACGCTTTCAAATGAGGATTCTTGGTTATGGCATAGAAGATTAGGCCATGCCTCTTTTGACCATCTATCTACAATTAGCTCTAAGGAATCATCGAAGGGTATTTCTTACTTGAAGTTTGAAAAGGACCACATTTGTGATGCGTGCCAATTTGGGAAACAAACCAAATCCTCTTTCAAATCAATTAAGGATATCATGATATCTAGACCATTAGAGTTAATCCACATGGATTCGTTTGGACCAACTAAAATCAAGAGTTATATGGAAAATCATTTTGTTTTTGTTTTGGTTGATGATTTTTCTCATTTTACATGAGTTTTCTTTTTGGAACATAAAGATCAAGTCTTTTTCATATTTTCATGTTTTTAGAAAAATGGTAAAAAAAGAAAAAGGTTTTTCAATTTTGCGTATAAGAAGTGATAGAGGTGATGAATTCCTTAACTATTCTTTTATCACTTATTGTAAAGAAAATAGAATTAGGCATGAACTATCTTATTCTAGAACTCCACAATAAAAGGGAGTAGTTGAAAGGAGGAATCATACTCTTCAAGAAATAGTTAGAATAATGATTAGTTAATACGGAATCCATCAATATTTATGGACCAAGGCCGTAAATTGTAACGCCCCGATTCCACGGATACGGGGACGTCACTGCGACGTATATACGTAGGTCAGAAAATGCCCTCACATATATACGCTAAGCATAAAAGTACAACAAGGATCAGAGTACGACAAAGCGTGGTAATCGTACATGTGCCAACACAAGAAGTACACATACAAAGTTATCACAGGATATTATAAAGTATTACACATTACATGTGTATTACATCATAACCAAGTCCAAAAGAAATATATACAAGTATGTATACCAAAAAGCTCACAAGTAGAAAGAAGATCTCGTGAGTCAAAAGGTAAGTCTGGCACGAGGGACTGGAACTAATCCGCCTGCTCACTAAGGTAAGCTTGGTCCTCTGTGGATGGCTCCACTTCGTTCCAAGCCTCAGAATCTGAATGTGCAAATCCAAGGAGTCAAGACATATAACAATAAACAAACTATAGCCAAGTGGCTAAGGGACATAAATAAGGAAAGATGAAACAGTTATAAGGAATATCAACTAACAAGTACGAAAAACATAAAGAGATAAAATCCTAATACAATGAATCTACAGTTAACGTCTTATTATTATTACTTGTCTTACTGTGATATCTAACTATGTGACCCAGCGTCCCAGAGCACATAGATCCATATCCTAGTAAAGCAAGGTTGTTATTGGAAACAGCGGTTGTATCGACGAACTATGTTTACAGTGGGTCCCGTGCATGCCCGGGACCACGGTCCAGGGTGTTCCATTGCTTGATGACGGAACCAGCCGCAAGGCCTATCAGGAGGGACTTATGTATGCCCTTTGTCATGACTGTATCAGGAAGAGGGAGCAAGCACTCCCCTCGGTCCCCTGGAGGCCCTCAGGTCAGACCGGAAATATAATTGTACAATATACCTAATGCCACTGTAAACACGAACACATATCGATATCCGCTTGTTTCCCCCGACCCATGTGTAAGTTGGTCCATTTTATACAAAAGTCAAGTGCATCATGCTTGGTTTAAGAGATAGCATGATAAAAGGTGATATTCACTATTTAACGAGTCATGAAACGAGAATATGTAATAACAAGTCATGAAGTAACAAGTGGTGAGATCCATCAAGTAACATGTCATGTAATACCAGTCATGAAGTATAAACAGGAATAATATGTTACACATGTATCAAAGATAAAATCCAAATTCAAATAGGAAATCAGCTAAGTCAGACATTCAGAATTAGTCGACTAGGTGGAAGGATTAGTCGACTAATAGGGGTCTTAAGTCGACTAACAGTCTAGATGAGTCGACTAAAACTGGGTTCCAGAGAGTTGTAATTCTGTTTCAGGAAAAGTTAGTCGACTAGGGTTGTAAGGGTAGTCGACTAACAGGGAACTACTAGTCAACTAACGGATACTTAAGTCGACTAAGTCTGTGATACAGAGAGTTGATGTTTTATTTCAGGAAAACAGGAGTCGACTAGGGAGGAATGGGTAGTCGACTAGGGGTCCTAAGTCGACTAATATTTTGGATGAGTCGACTGGAACCGAGAGTTGGGTTTTCTGATTCAGGGAAAGATTAGTCGACTAGGTTAAAATATAGTCGACTAGGGGGGTCTAGTCGACTGGTAATATGGCTTAGTCGACTAAAACTGTGAAATCAGAAAAGGTTAAGTTTCAACTAAGGTGGGTTAGTCGACTGGTCCCTAGGTTAAGTCGACTAATCGTGGGAAAAACAGTAACAGAACAGATTTTCTGGTGGTTGTTCTTGATGGTCTAAAAATGGGATTTTTATGGCACAAGTGTACATTATTTGTCAACACATGTATACAAAGGGGTTTACAAGTCTTGGTGAGTAAATATACTCACTTCGAACGGTTATGTGAAGCTTATACGAGTTCGAACGGATCGTTGTCGACGGCTATCACCAACTCGATCCTTGGCGATACTTCCGACGAAGAGAGAGATGCGATCCAAATCCAAGGTAGTGATGGTTGCTTGAGATGGAGATGAAAACCTAGGTGAGCTTTGGAGTTAGGGTTTGAGATGGAGAAGGAAATGGTGAAGGCTATTTTCTTGGTGAAGTGAAAAAAGAGTAAAAGAATGTAAAGGAAAACTTATATAGGATTTGATTTTTGTAAAGGAGATGTAAATAATGTAAATGTGAGGGGGTTTATTGCAAAATAGGAGAGGGGATGGGTGTCCCTCTTCTTGGCCACTTGGCCGGCCATGGGAGAGAGAGAGAGAAAGAGGGCATTAATGAGGAAGGGTGTGGAATTTGTTTGATATTTTGGGAAGATATTTTGGGAGAAGATATTTTGGGAATTTGGTGGAAGGAAAGAAGGAAAGAAAAATAGAGAAAAGGAAAAAGGAAAAGAATTTGATAAATGGAGATATTTTCTTGATCTCCAAAAATGAAAATATCGGAAACACAGGTTCCTGGGTTTAAGTCTAAGATGCGGAAAACATTTCGGAAAATACCGAAATCGTCCGAATTTCAAGTATCTCGGAACGACTCGAAAATTTCACCAAAAATCAATAATAATATATGAAGACTAATAGTGAAATCCTTTTAAGGAATACTTTATAGTTTTAAAACTAAAAATCCCGGAATCAGTTATCTACCGACTCCGTTAGAATTTTCATAAATTCATAAAATTCTCAGAAAAAGTATTTAGATAGAAAACAGGATTCTAAGAAATAAAGCCTAAAGGACTTTCTAGAAATTCCTAACTGTTTGGAAAATAAAAATTCGGGAATCGATCAGTGACACTGGTCGACACCGGTTTTGAAGAAATTCATTTTAATTCAGGAAAAATCCAGAAAATCATATAAAATCTAATATATTAGAAAATGATATTTGAAATTGAAATCGGTCAAATACAGGAAGTAAATCAAAAAATACGATCGAAAAGCTGAATACGCAACTAAGTACGTATTCTGGAAACGGGGTATTACAATCCATCCACCTTACAAAAATTTCGTCCTCGAAATTTCATAAGGTGAAAGGTAACAGGAAAAGTAACAGATAGAGAAGGATAAGATGGAAGATAACTGTAGAGAAGAATAGAAGGAAAGAGTCTTACCAATCAAGATGTGAAGAGTTGAGGATAGCGCTCACGGATAACGTCCTCTCGTTCCCAAGTGGCCTCTCCTGGCGCATGCCTGTTCCAAGACACCAACACTAAGGGTATAGCCTTGTTCTTCAGTGTCTTCACACTTCTATCTAGAATGGCCATCGGCTGCTCCTGATATGATAAATCTGGCTGCAGTTCCAGTTCGGAATGATCCAAAATATGACTATCATCCTTGACATACTTCCTCAACTGAGATACGTGGAAAACATTGTGCACTCCGTCCAAAGATGGAGGTAAGGCCAATCTGTAAGACACATCTCCCACTCGCTCCAAAATCTCGAATGGGCCGATATATCTCGGACTCAGCTTTCCACGAAGACCGAACCGGATTACTCCCTTGGTAGGTGATATCTTCAAGAACACATGATCTCCTGCCTGGAACTCCAATGGCCTTCTCTGCGAATCTGCCCAACTCTTCTGCCGACTCTGAGCTGCCCTGAGGCGATCTCTGATGACTCTGACTTTCTCTGTTGTCTGAATCAGGATCTCTGGCCCCAATAGTCTCCTCTCACCGACTTCATCCCAACAAATCGTTGATCTGCACTTTCTTCCATACAGTGCCTCAAAAGGTGCCATCTTGATACTTGCCTGATAACTGTTGTTATAAGAAAACTCAGCCAAGTGAAGATGATCTTCCCAAGATCCCTTAAACTCAATCATGCAGGCCCTCAGCATATCTTCAAGGATCTGGATAGTCCTTTCAGATTGTCCGTCTGTCTGAGGATGATATGATGTACTGAATTTCAGACGAGTTCCCAGACTCTCTTGGAGACTCTCCCAGAAATGAGATCTGAATCTGGTGTCTCTATCTGATACAATACTAACAGGAACTCCATGTAGACGAACTATCTCCTTCATGTACTTGTCTGCCAGAACCTCTGTTGTCTGACCTACCCGAAATGGTATGAAGTGAGCTGACTTGGTGAGACGATCAATGATTACCCACACAGCATTATTACCTTTAGGACTGCGAGGTAATGCCGTGACAAAGTCCATGGTGATGTGCTCCCACTTCCACTCAGGTATCGGTAAAGGTTGTAGAAGTCCGGCTGATCTCTGATGCTCTATCTTTATCTGCTGGCAGACCAAGCATTTGGCTACAAACTGAGCTATCTCCCTCTTCATAGCATTCCACCAAAAATGCTTCTTCAAGTCCTGATACATCTTGTTTCCCCCGGGTGTATGGAATAGGCTGAACTGTGAGCTTCTGCTAGGATCTTCTGTCGAACTTCTCCTTGGGGAACACAAAGTCTGCCTCCAAAATATAATGCACCATCTGGATGAATACAGATATCAGTCCTCAATCCAGCCTCTACCTGAGCTCTGAATTTCAGTAATCTGGGATCTTCCTTTTGAGCTTCCTTGATCTCATCTATCAATGCTGACTGAATCTGTAAGGTCATGAACTGTCCTGCCTTATCACCTCCTTGTACCAACATCAAGTCCAATCTGATGATGTCTTGAATCAACTCCTTCTGCTGAGTAAGCTGGACAAGCACTCTATTCTCTGGCATCCTGCTCAGTGCATCTGGAACTGTATTGACCTTGCCTGGATGATATTGCAAGTCAATATCATAGTCCGCCATCAGTTCAAGCCATCTCCTCTGCCTCATGTTCAACTCTTTCTGTGAGAAGATATACTTGAGACTCTTGTGATCCGTGTATATCAACACTTTGTCTCCCAGAAGATAATGCCTCCAAATCTTCAAGGCAAAGATAACAGCTGCTAGCTCCAAGTCATGAGTTGGGTAATTCCGCTCATGAGTCTTCAGTTGCCTAGATGCATATGCTATGACATGATCATGTTGCATAAGTACACATCCCAGGCCTTTTCCTGATGCATCACTGAATATGACCATCCCTCCTCTCCCTGAGGGAGTCTTCAAGATTGGAGCTGAAATGAGCCTCTGCTTCAATTGCTCAAATGCTGCGGTACACCCCTCTGTCCATAAATACTTCTCTCCTTTCCTGGTGAGCTTGGTCAACGGGGCTGCAATCCTAGAGAAATCCTGGACAAAGCGTCTGTAATATCCGGCTAGCCCAAGAAAACTCTTAATCTCAGTCACCGTCCTGGGAATAGGCCAATCCTTCACTGCCTGGACTTTGCTGGGGTCGACTGAAATTCCTTCTGCTGAAACCATGTGTCCAAGGAAGGCTATGCTGTCCAACCAGAACTCACACTTGCTCCTCTTGGCATGAAGCTGCTCCTGCTGGAGAGTCTGCAACACAATCCTCAAGTGTTCTGCATGCTCCCTGTTGTTCTTTGAATAGATCAAAATGTCATCTATGAAAACAACAACGAACTGATCCAGATAGGGCGAGAACACTCGGTTCATCAAATCCATGAAAACTGAAGGGGCATTGGTGACTCCGAAAGGCATAACTAGAAACTCATAGTGGCCATAACGGGTCCTGAATGCCGTCTTCTGGATATCCTCTTTCTTCACCCTCAGCTGATGGTAACCCGATTGTAAATCCAATTTAGAGAATACACGGGCTCCATGAAGCTGATCAAACAGATCATCAATCCTGGGTAAGGGATACTTATTCTTGATGGTTACCTTGTTCAATTCCCTATAATCAATACAAAGTCTCTTACCACCATCTTTCTTGTTCGCCAATAGTACTGGAGCTCCCCATGGTGAAGTACTTGGTCTAATCAATCCTTTGTCTGAGTATTCCTGCAGTTGCTTCTTCAGAATCTCTAACTCTGTCGGTGCCATCCTGTACGGAGCCTTGGATATAGGAGCTGCTCCTGGAACTGTGTCAATGGAGAACTCGATCACCCTGTCAGGTGGCAGTCCTGAGATCTCAGCAAACACTCCTGGGAATTCATCCCACACCGGTACCTTCTGCTTCTGAACCTCCGAAGTAGTCATCTGAGTCTTTCCCTTGGTAGACTTCACTTCTCCACTAAATTGGAACTCCGGTTGATGAGGGATTCTGAAATTAATCTTCTTCTCCCTACAATCAATAACTGCATGGTACTGACTGAGCCAGGTCATGCCTAAGATTACTTCGTACCCTTTGGTATCTAGTACGAGCATATCTATGGCCAAGGTCTTATCACAAAGTTCTACCGGACAATCAGTACAGACTCTAGAAGATATGACTACCCCATTCCCTGTACTAATCTCCCATTTGTGGTCTAAAGATCTAACAGGTATAGAATGCAAAGCCACAAAATGGTCTGAGATATAACAATGGGATGCACCTGAATCGAAGAGAGCGAGAACAGGTTTCGAATGAACTCTGATGTTACCTGTTATCACCTCCTCTGAAGCCTCAGCCTCCTCTGCTGTCAAATTATATGCTTGACCCCTACCACGCCCTGCTGCAGTCCTAGCTCCTCTCTGGACTGGGCGAACAACCTGCTGTGGAGGAAGGGGAAGAGCTCTCCTCATCACTGGTCCCTGATTCCTCTGCCCAAGTGGCCCTGGAAGTGCCCTCTGTCCATTCGGTCCTTGAGGTGCCGGCAAAGCTTGGTTGGCAAACCCAATTCTCCTGTGTGGACAGGTCTCTACTGCATGGTCTCGGGACCCACACACCAAACACAATCCATTTGCCCTACGGCAATTCTGCTGAGAATGACCTGGTTTCTGGCAAAAGTTGCAGATAGGACCTGGTCGAGCCATCTGGTAAGGAGCTGGTCTGAATGGTTGCCTTGCCTGAACCTTTGCTGCTCTGTATGGGCCTCCTCTTCCCATTGGTGCAAACGGCCTCTTCATGGCCTGGTTCCTCATCTGGTTGGCTTGCTTCTTCTCTAACCCACGCTCCACCTCTCGAGCTATGGTGAGAACTTCTGAATAAGTCTTCAGCTGCTGGGGCATCAAGAAGACCTGTATGTCCATATGCAGGCCCTGCTGGAATCTGCTTGCCCGCTTCTCCTCATCCGTCACCATGTACGGAGCAAAGCGGCTGAGTCTGAGAAACTCCGCGACGTACTCGTCCACGGACTTGTTCCACTGCTGCAGTCTGATAAACTGCTCTTCCATATCTTTCTGAGCAGTAACAGGGAATAATCTGCTGTAGAAACTCTTGGAGAACGTGTCCCAGGTGACAGGCTTCTCCAATCTGGCCTCCTCAGCGAGCCACCAAGTTCTGGCTACATCTTTCAACTGAATCTTGGCGACCTCAACTTGGTTCTCCTTTGGTACCCTGGCTGCATTCAGCAGATCTGTGGTGTCTGTCAGCCATTGTTCAGCATCCAGGGGTTTCTCTTCACCCGTGAATATGGCTGGCTGCAACCTTCTGAAATCTGAAATGTTCCCCGGCCTCTGCTCTTTTGGAGCTGTCAACTCTTGTCGGAGAAGCTCCGTCTGCTGCTGCTGGTTCTCCATCATGGTCTGAATGACCCTCAAAATATCCACATTCTCTCCCGTGGGTCCATTCGACGCTTGCCCTGAGTGGTTACGGCCCGTCCTTCGCTCCATACCGAGTTAGGAATAGAAAACTGGAATTTGAAAACAATTGGAAGGAGTTTAGGATACAAGGGAATGAATCGAGGAAGGAATCAAGAAGGACTTAATAACTTTGTATATTGTAGTTGGCATTAGCAAATTTCAGTAATTTGCTGCTTGATTGTACTTTAGGTTTGAGAGCCTAAGCTCTGATACCAACCTGTAACGCCCCGATTCCACGGATACGGGGACGTCACTGCGACGTATATACGTAGGTCAGAAAATGCCCTCACATATATACGCTAAGCATAAAAGTACAACAAGGATCAGAGTACGACAAAGCGTGGTAATCGTACATGTGCCAACACAAGAAGTACACATACAAAGTTATCACAGGATATTATAAAGTATTACACATTACATGTGTATTACATCATAACCAAGTCCAAAAGAAATATATACAAGTATGTATACCAAAAAGCTCACAAGTAGAAAGAAGATCTCGTGAGTCAAAAGGTAAGTCTGGCACGAGGGGACTGGAACTAATCCGCCTGCTCACTAAGGTAAGCTTGGTCCTCTGTGGATGGCTCCACTTCGTTCCAAGCCTCAGAATCTGAATGTGCAAATCCAAGGAGTCAAGACATATAACAATAAACAAACTATAGCCAAGTGGCTAAGGGACATAAATAAGGAAAGATGAAACAGTTATAAGGAATATCAACTAACAAGTACGAAAAACATGAAGAGATAAAATCCTAATACAATGAATCTACAGTTAACGTCTTATTATTATTACTTGTCTTACTGTGATATCTAACTATGTGACCCAGCGTCCCAGATTACATAGATCCATATCCTAGTAAAGCAAGGTTGTTATTGAAAACAGCGGTTGTATCGACGAACTATGTTTACAGTGGGTCCCGTGCATGCCCGGGACCACGGTCCAGGGTGTTCCATTGCTTGATGACGGAACCAGCCGCAAGGCCTATCAGGAGGGACTTATGTATGCCCTTTGTCATGACTGTATCAGGAAGAGGGAGCAAGCACTCCCCTCGGTCCCCTGGAGGCCCTCAGGTCAGACCGGAAATATAATTGTACAATATACCTAATGCCACTGTAAACACGAACACATATCGATATCCGCTTGTTTCCCCCGACCCATGTGTAAGTTGGTCCATTTTATACAAAAGTCAAGTGCATCATGCTTGGTTTAAGAGATAGCATGATAAAAGGTGATATTCACTATTTAACGAGTCATGAAACGAGAATATGTAATAACAAGTCATGAAGTAACAAGTGGTGAGATCCATCAAGTAACATGTCATGTAATACCAGTCATGAAGTATAAACAGGAATAATATGTTACACATGTATCAAAGATAAAATCCAAATTCAAATAGGAAATCAGCTAAGTCAGACATTCAGAATTAGTCGACTAGGTGGAAGGATTAGTCGACTAATAGGGGTCTTAAGTCGACTAACAGTCTAGATGAGTCGACTAAAACTGGGTTCCAGAGAGTTGTAATTCTGTTTCAGGAAAAGTTAGTCGACTAGGGTTGTAAGGGTAGTCGACTAACAGGGAACTACTAGTCAACTAACGAATACTTAAGTCGACTAAGTCTGTGATACAGAGAGTTGATGTTTTATTTCAGGAAAACAGGAGTCGACTAGGGAGGAATGGGTAGTCGACTAGGGGTCCTAAGTCGACTAATATTTTGGATGAGTCGACTGGAACCGAGAGTTGGGTTTTCTGATTCAGGGAAAGATTAGTCGACTAGGTTAAAAATATAGTCGACTAGGGGGGTCTAGTCGACTGGTAATATGGCTTAGTCGACTAAAACTGTGAAATCAGAAAAGGTTAAGTTTCAACTAAGGTGGGTTAGTCGACTGGTCCCTAGGTTAAGTCGACTAATCGTGGGAAAAACAGTAACAGAACAGATTTTCTGGTGGTTGTTCTTGATGGTCTAAAAATGGGATTTTTATGGCACAAGTGTACATTATTTGTCAACACATGTATACAAAGGGGTTTACAAGTCTTGGTGAGTAAATATACTCACTTCGAACGGTTATGTGAAGCTTATACGAGTTCGAACGGATCGTTGTCGACGGCTATCACCAACTCGATCCTTGGCGATACTTCCGACGAAGAGAGAGATGCGATCCAAATCCAAGGTAGTGATGGTTGCTTGAGATGGAGATGAAAACCTAGGTGAGCTTTGGAGTTAGGGTTTGAGATGGAGAAGGAAATGGTGAAGGCTATTTTCTTGGTGAAGTGAAAAAAGAGTAAAAGAATGTAAAGGAAAACTTATATAGGATTTGATTTTTGTAAAGGAGATGTAAATAATGTAAATGTGAGGGGGTTTATTGCAAAATAGGAGAGGGGATGGGTGTCCCTCTTCTTGGCCACTTGGCCGGCCATGGGAGAGAGAGAGAAAGAGGGCATTAATGAGGAAGGGTGTGGAATTTGTTTGATATTTTGGGAAGATATTTTGGGAGAAGATATTTTGGGAATTTGGTGGAAGGAAAGAAGGAAAGAAAAATAGAGAAAAGGAAAAAGGAAAAGAATTTGATAAATGGAGATATTTTCTTGATCTCCAAAATGAAAATATCGGAAACACAGGTTCCTGGGTTTAAGTCTAAGATGCGGAAAACATTTCGGAAAATACCGAAATCGTCCGAATTTCAAGTATCTCGGAACGACTCGAAAATTTCACCAAAAATCAATAATAATATATGAAGACTAATAGTGAAATCCTTTTTAAGGAATACTTTATAGTTTTAAAACTAAAAATCCCGGAATCAGTTATCTACCGACTCCGTTAGAATTTTCATAAATTCATAAAATTCTCAGAAAAAGTATTTAGATAGAAAACAGGATTCTAAGAAATAAAGCCTAAAGGACTTTCTAGAAATTCCTAACTGTTTGGAAAATAAAAATTCGGGAATCGATCAGTGACACTGGTCGACACCGGTTTTGAAGAAATTCATTTTAATTCAGGAAAAATCCAGAAAATCATATAAAATCTAATATATTAGAAAATGATATTTGAAATTGAAATCGGTCAAATACAGGAAGTAAATCAAAAAATACGATCGAAAAGCTGAATACGCAACTAAGTACGTATTCTGGAAACGGGGTATTACATAAATACTTCATGTAACATATCAAATAGGATTTACTTTTGTAAAAATACTTACAAAACTTCTTTTGAAATTTTCTATTTGAAAAGCCTAATATTTCTTACTTTAGAGTTTTTGAATGTAAATGTTTTATTTTAAACACAAAACATAACTTCAAAAAATTTGATGCAAAAGCTTTTGAAGCTATTTCTGTTGGTTATTCTAACAATAGAAAAACTTATAGAATCTTCAATAAATCTACTTTGACTATTGAAGAATCTATATATGTTAATTTTAAAGAATCTAATATTTTTTTAAAGAATGTTGTAGGGATTGATTCTTTAAGTGAAAACATAGAGAAAATAATCTTAAAGGCCTCACCCATCCAAGATGATAAGCCAAAACTTGATGAACAAGGTGAAGTTCAAGAGGTTGAAGTGGCACCACTACAACCACTTCAAAAAATTGGAGATATGTTATAAGTCATCCCAAGAAACTCATCATAGGTGATATATCAAAGGGGGTAACTACTCCTTCCAAACTCCATGATTTTTGTGATCATTTTGTTTTTATTTCTCATATAGAACCAAATAACTTTCTCGAAGCCGAGGGCGATTCATATTGGTTGCTTGTAATGCAAGAATAGGTCAATCAATTTGAGCGCAACCAAATTTGGCACCTCATCCTTAGACCCCATGATAGACCAACCATTGGTACTAAATGAATTTTTAGGAATAAGTTGAATGAGTCGGGTAATTTTTTTTAGGAATAAAACTAGGTTAGTGGCCTAAGATTACGCCCAAATGGAAGGTATCAATTTTGAGGAAACCATTGCACCCGTAGCACGGCTTGAAGCCATATAGATTATACTTGCTTTTGCTTCTTTTAAAGATTTCAAACCTTTTCAAGTTTAAATGATTTTATTGAAGAGAAAGTATATGTTGAACAACCTCCCGGGTTTGTTGATCCTACACATCCAGATTTTGTTTTCAAATTAGACAAACCTTTATATGGTTTAAAACAAGCTCCAAGAGCTTGTTATGAATGACTTTTAACTTTTCTTATTTCAAATGATTTTGTAAAAGGTAAAGTAGATACCACTTTGTTTACAAAGCATGTAGATAGTGATATCCTAATTGTTCAAATTTATGTTGATATTATTTTTGGATCTACTAATGAAAAGCTTTGTAAAAATTTTGAATCATGCATGAAGAATGAGTTTGAGATGTCTATGATGGGTGAGCTAAACTACTTCCTTGGACTCCAAATTAAGTAAAGAAGTGATGAGATTTTTATAAATCAAGCCAAGTACACAAGAGAACTCATCAAGAAATTTGGACTTTAATGGCTACCATAACAAAACTTGATAAGAATGAATAAGGTATAAATGTAGACATTAAACTTTATAAAAGCATGATTGGTAGTTTATTTTATTTAATGGCTAGCAGGCCAGATATTATATTTAATATGTGTCTATGTGCTAGATTTCAATATTGTCCTAAAGAGTCCCACTTCATTGTGGTAAAACGCGTTATTAGATGGAATGGGTTTGTGGTATCCAAAGACCGGATAGTTTTTCATGATGAGCTTTTCGGATGCTGACTATGCCAGTTGTAGAGTGAAAAGGAAGAGCACAAGTGGAACTTGTCAATTTCTAAGAAATTTCCTTGTTTCATGGTCTTCGAAGAAACAAAATTCTATAACCATCTCAATCGCTGAGGCGGAGTATGTTGTGGCCGGGGCTTGTTGTGTACAAATCCTAGGGATGAAACATACTCTCCTTGACTATGTTTGCATTATGATCATATTAAAATATTTTGTGATAATACTAGTACTATTCATATGACAATTGTTGGCCCAAAGGCCTTCCACTCTAGTTTTGATGATGATTAACTCATGTAGTTATGTGTACTAATAATCTTGCAATGTTTAAGTTTCAGATATTTAACAAGATATTAGTTGGTGAAAGCTTCCACACATCTTTCACCTGTTGATTCAAGAGCCCGCGCATCAAAGATCATACATTGCACTTGCTCGGTGAATCAAGAGTTTTTGGATCGAGCCGACTTGGAGATTGCGCTCTAACTTGGAGATTGCGCTCTACAAGAAGACTTAGGTATCCATAGTTTTAGTTTGGGTTTAGATCCTAATTGTAAAGATTAGAATAGTATGATAAGCTCAAGTTCACAACACACACCTTTCATGTTTTGATTTTCGGTTTTAGGTTTAACCGATCTTGGTTTTCATGAATAGATTTTTTATCAAAACAAGTTTACATGGTTTATGTATATTAGATTTGTTCTATATACATGCATGCTTCAATTGTTTAGACAAACTTTGTTTGATTATCTATTCCATGTGTTTTATGTTTTGGTATTTACAACAAAACATATTTTTGGACTTAATGACAAAAATCATGATATATATATGTTTCTTGTATATTGAATTTCTATTCATATACAATATGCTTCAAAGTGTTTAAATATCATATTTTTGTATCATGGATGAGTTTTAGACAATGTGTATTTTCTATTCAAAATACAAGGTTTTAGAAAATACGGTTTTTGGTTTTTGGCAAAATTTCTATGACACAAAAATTGTCTAAAATGTTTGAAATTTGTGTTAGGATTTTTAACACAAGTTTGTATTTCAATATAAAATAATAAAACTATTTTTGTGGAATTTTAGAGATTTTGTGGGATTTATTGGAATATTTTTTACCTCAGATTTCTGACCCATTTGCTGCCTGCCAGGCTAGTTCGGTCGACCGTATCGGTCGACCGCATGTAGCCGGTCGACCGTCACGGTCGACCGACGACGTGCACAAACCTGTGCACGTTTCTGGCACAGACAGCGGTCGACCGGGACGGTCGACCGGAGCAGAATAGTCTACTCTCGGGATTTTTCGGTCGACCGGGCCGGTCGACCGCTAGTGGCCAACGGTCAAAAATTGACCGTTGGACGGTCGACCGGGCCGGTCGACCGGAAGGGTAATTCTGGCAAATGTTCTGTTAAACGGCTATTTTTCTAATTTGCCTATAAATACCCCATTTGAGAGAGTTTTTCTCTGAGAATTTTTGGGCTAAAATTTTCTATCTCTCTGGTGTTTTTGCTGCAAGAAAAATAAGTTTTTGGATTCAAAGTGAACAATCTTTTGTGTTTTTGATTAGGGTTTGAAAAACCAAAGAAAAGGGATTTTGGAAAAGCTTTTGTTTGAACTTCTATATCTTGATTTCATTTGTTTCCCAAAGGTTTTTCTTTGAGTTGCTGCTTTCAAATCCCTTGGTTTTCTCCACACTTGAGCTATAATCTACTATCTATATCTATAGGATATTTGTGTGAGAGAAGAAGAAGTTGTTTGTGGTTGTTGTTGTGACCACCAAGTTGTAACCCAATCTTTTCTTAGCTTTGTGCTTTGGGTTGTATCCCTCTAGTTGAGAGGTGATCCTTGTATTGATTGGTGATTGGGAGTTTGTTGTATTGGTTTGATTTGTGCCTCAAGGAGGAGGTTGTAAAGAGAGGAGTTGGGTACTCTTTGTAAAGGGTCCTAAGTGGACGAGCTAGTGGAAATCCTTCGTGTGTCGAAGGCGGGGATGTAGAGCTGGGTGCTCGAACCTCGAAACATATCCTTGTGTTTGCGCTTGATCCATTGGCTCTCTCTCTACTCTCTCTTTACTTTGTGCCTTGCATTTATTTACAATTGCTCATTCATATTGCTTGGCTCGGTTGTGTGTGCATCACTTGTTGATAGCACTTGAGTGTAATTTGCATTAAGTTTTTAATTTCCGCATTAAGTTCACTAGATTAGCATTGTCACCTATTCACCCCCCCTCTAGGTGACTTTTCAATTGGTATCAGAGCAAGCGCTCCTGATATTTAGGTTTAACCACCTAGGAGTGTGATCTTGGTTTGCTAATCTTCACTTGCATTTTCATTTGCACTCATACTAGTTTGCACTCATGGCTAGCCCTCCTATGTTTGACCATTTTAGACTTGATACTTGGAAGGTTGACATGATTAGACATCTAAAAGGACTAGGACATTTAGTTTATCAAGCCATCACTATAGAATCCCTCCCTAATAGTAGCAAGCATAAGAAGGCCAATGCATTAGCCCTTAGGACACTTCTAGCATCTCTAAATGAACATCTTTTACCTATTTTTGATCGCTATGATTCGGCTTTTGCAGTTTGGAGCATCTTAACGTCTCCCGAGCTTCCAAGGATCATCAACAATTTGAGGAGATCCAAGAGAGAAATGTCCAAAGATAAATGCTTCATGGTCCAAGGGAAAGACTCCCTTGAGGTACACTCGGATTCCCCTCTTGATGATAGCTCTAATTCTTATTGCCATGGATGTTTTGAGGTTCAAAATTTAAATGTTGAACTTGCTTCTAAGCTTGAAAAATTCTTGGAAAAACATAACTCTTTGAAAGAAAAACATTTTGATTTACAAAAAGAAATGAAAGATTTATGCTCTACTTTTGAAACCGTTTTGCAAGAGAAGGAAGAGATTACTAGTGAATGTGACTCACTAAGATCTCAACTAGACATTTCTTTAAAAGAAATTGAAGTTTTAAAGGCAAAAATGATTGTGATGATATTTTGGAGCACAATGAGATTTTATCCTCAAGATTGGATTGTGTTTTCAAAGAAAACCTTACCTTGAAAAATAAAATTGATTCTATTACTAAAGAATTGAATTTGGTTTTGTCTAAAAATGAGTCTTTGCAAAATGATATTGATTTGCATGTTTGTCATGCTAATGTAGCTTCTACTTCTTGCACTCCTATAGCATGTTCCACTTTGTCTTCTAGCATAGAAAATGATATAAATAATTTGAAGAAAAGTGTTGATTGTTTGGGCTCCACTTTGAGCCATTGTGCCATGAATCACACACGTTTGGAAACCTTGATTCGCAAGAAACAAGTTCCAACCTTGCATGCACACCTATCTAGGCATACACATGCTTCTCATGATCACCATCATCATATGTATGCTCACGTGTACACATGTACACATTGTGGTCGAAAAGGCCACCTTGCTAGATTTTGTTATGATCGCATTTATCATGAAAATTTAGCAACTAATTTTGTTTGGGTGAGAAAAGAAACTAACCCCCGTGGACCCACTAGAAAATGGGTACCAAAAACCACCTCTTTGGCTTTTGATGTAGGTGGGAGCTCTCGCATCACGTGAGAGTGGAGGTACCTTGAGGTGGATGCGTTCCGAGCTTGAATGAGAACTATTTGGATGCTTCACTCTCAAGGAGATTAGGTGGAGATGACCACCATGTTTTGGAGAACTAGAGATGCACCTTCATTGGTTTTGGTATCATTCTCTAACTCCCATTTATTATTTACATGCTTTTTAGATCATTCATTTATAGCATGTTATGTTTTGATGATTATGCCTTGTTCATTAGACTTGAGATATACATGTTTAGTTACTTGAGCACCCATGTTTCATATGGATCTATATTTAGTGTTCACTTCTTGTTTAAGCTAACATGTATGCCCTAGATCTAATGCACATGCATATGCATAATGATCATATGATGTTCATGATTCCATGATTTTTGTTTAGATGATTATATGGATGTTTGTGATATATCTTGTGTGCATTTCATCATTGCACTTTATTCATTCTTTGTTCGATCAATTCTCATACAACAAGGTTGCATTGCGCACCTCTAACCCATTCAAGGGGAATCAGGAGGAAGGAGTTCAGAACCCTTCACGGGGTATACGGCTCTTAGTCTAGTTTTGAGAGATCGTTGCATCATACATCCATCTTAGTTTTAAAAGGTCATTAATACTTCATATTTTTGATTAATATGTTCATATTGATTTTTGACCCGTTTTATGCCTCATGATTTGATTACTTGCTTGAATGTTAGTTTTCATTAAGACTAGGATTTATACTTGTACAACTAGTGAGCTACAAATAGACCTTTATATATTTGTGCTTGAACGCTCATTTGTAGTCATTTGATGTACTAGTATAGTCTAGTTTTGATGATTCATGCATTTGACTTGTATTCCTCATTTTTAATATGTTTTTATGATCTTGTGGTTGACTTCATGTATATGTCTATCTTGTCCAAATTATTGTTTATACACATACATCCTTGAGCCACGTGCCTTCATGCATATACTTTTGTAAACTCTTCATGTTTAGGATATGTATGTATACTTTAGTTTGTACATGACATACATATGCCTTGAAGTTTAAATCGTTTGGATGAATTTCATGTTTTTAATATTGAGCTTGATTGTCCATTTTCATGTTGATATGTTTCTCACAACACTTGTACACTCACTCTATCTATGTTTTCTCATGACTTAGTTTTCATGAGTACAAGTTATGCTATATGGATTTTGAGTGTTTTAGTGACATGTGGTTTACATGTGTCTTCATGAAATTTTTTTTGGATCTCATACTAGTTGATTCATATAACTAGTTATGATATTCTTCCTTGGTAGAGATTTTCAAACATACTACATTTTCAAACCTATTTTTGAAAACCCCTACCATCGATGGGCGGTTGGATGGGAGATCATGTTCTTGTATGCTTATAATGAAAATCCTTTTTATCTTGAACCATGATTGGGTGGTAGGTTATATGAGTCATACACTTGTATTTATTGTTGTTTCAATTGGTATCATTGAATTCTTTCAATTGGTATCGATATGACATCTTTTTGTATACTCATATATGTTTGTATTTTATATATGTATGCTTGCTCTTCATATAGTATCAAATTTCAATTGATATCTATCTTTTACATACATATATAGATGATTTATTTGTGCTTCAAGATATCACAAATTTTGTTTATGCTTAGCTTGAACTTTTCAAATTGAAACAATGTTAGAGCAAATTTTCAATTGAGTTAATTTTCAATTGGTATCTTATTTCAAGCATATGCATATTTTCATTTGGTATTTCATAAAGGGGGAGAAAGCTAGTATTTTATTTTTTTAATTGGCATCTTATCTCTCATTTGATATTTTGTTTGGTATTCCACTCCCTTGCTTTATGATAGAAAATAAAGATTTCATTTGGCAAAGAATAATTGTTTCATTTGGTATCAAGATTTGTTTTTAAGGAAATTCAAAATTAGTATTGTTTAATTCCAAAATTGGTATCTAGTTTGTTTGTTTACAATTGGTAGGTTATTTGTTTACTTACTAATTGGTATCAAGATTTTCATTTTATTTGTGTTTTCAATTGGTATATGTTCTCGTTTTTATTTCAATTGATTTGTTATTTTTCAATTGGTATCAATATACACTTCATTGCCACATTTTTTTTTTTTGGTATCATATTTGATTTAACCCTTTATTAGTTCTTTGCTTTGAACAAAAAGGGGGAGAAAAAATTTATTGTTTTTGCTTTTATTTTAACCCTTTTTGATGATTGACAAAAAGGGGGAGAAGAATTTGAGTTTTATATGCATATTTGTGTTTGCATATAGTTTACATTTGATGAAAAGAAGCCTTGTTTATATGCATGTCTATGCATGTTTTATGTGCATGTTTTATGTTTCATTTTTATTGATATCAAGAGTATGCTTTGGTAATTTAGTTGTTTTGTTTTAATTGGAATCAATAGCATGTTTCATATGCATATTCATTTTATGTCAAGAACCCTGTTTATATGCATCTTATTGTTTGTTTATTCCTATGCATGAGTTAAGGGGGAGCTTCTTTGAAGCTTTACTTTAATCCATGCATATATAACTCCATGAGTTTTGTCATCATCAAAAAGGGGGAGATTGTTGGCCCAAAGGCCTTCCACTCTAGTTTTGATGATGATTAACTCATGTAGTTATGTGTACTAATAATCTTGCAATGTTTAAGTTTCAGATATTTAACAAGATATTAGTTGGTGAAAGCTTCCACACATCTTTCACCTGTTGATTCAAGAGCCCGCGCATCAAAGATCATACATTGCACTTGCTCGGTGAATCAAGAGTTTTTGGATCGAGCCGACTTGGAGATTGCGCTCTAACTTGGAGATTGCGCTCTACAAGAAGACTTAGGTATCCATAGTTTTAGTTTGGGTTTAGATCCTAATTGTAAAGATTAGAATAGTATGTGTAATATCCCTAATCTAAACTACTGTACTTTAATTTCCTGAAGTATTTATTTTAATTTACAAATTATTTTATCAACTTAATTATTAATTTCTCTCTTGTGATTATTATTAATATTATTAGTGTTGCTATTGTTACTGTTATTTATTATTATTAGATTGGTCATGTAATGTATTGGTATTATTAATATTATTATTTTGGTTAAGTAACGTTGCTACTAATGTTGGATTATTATTTTGTAGTGGTGTTTTCCCTTCCCTTGATTTCCATTCATGTCTTATTCTTTGATACTTCCCATCTACCCATCTGGATCCTTACCCATTAGTGATGCCATGCCTATTACTCTATTTGGAATTCTTTACCCACTATCTTGACTACCCATTAACCTATTGGATTCCTAATCCTACCCGTTAGCCCAATAACCTAATACCCTTTTATCTATTTGGATCCAACCCCAACCCATTAGCAAAACCCATTATCTCCATATCTAAATCCCAATCTAAATCCTAACCAAATCTATATCTCCTAAACCAAATCCCACATCCCAACCTAATCTAATTCCTAATCTAATCTTTCCCTAATCTTCTCCCCTCATACAGCCGCCCCTCCCCTTCGTGCGCGCGCATCCAACGCCCAGGCCGCCCCCATCTCTTTCCCCTTCATCTGTAGCCGCACCCCTCCTCCTTCTGGATGCCGCACACCCTCTTCATCTCTCTCTCCAGGCCGCCCCAACCAACAGCCCACGGCCACCACCAGCACCAGCTAGCAGCAGGCCATGGCCGGCCTTCTTCCCTGCCTTGCAGCCGGAGATCCAACGACAGCAACAGCAGCCCAGATCTGCGTCAGCCTCGACAGCGGCAATTCCAGGCCCCTCCGGCGAGATCTGCACCTCTCCACCTCAGGCCGGGTCACTCCCCTTGATGCTGCACCTGTCCTGGCGCTTCCCAACAGCCAGACGATCATCAGCACGCAGCAGAACAGCGAGGAACAGCCCAAATCTGCAGGCTGTCCAGATCTGCGCAAGTTCGGGCGAGCGGCGAGTTCTCCCGATCCACGCCAGCCCGTCGCCGGAGACCAGCACGGTGACCTTCCCCAGTGTCTTGGCCACCCCCCCATGCAGTCCGTTGGCGAGGAATTGCACCACAGCGACCATGGCAGCAACTCGCTCGACGACGCGCACGGCAGATCCAGATTCAGACCAGCAGCACAAGCAGCGGGCGAGCGGCGATTCCAGGCCCTTCCGGCGAGCGCGAGACCTCCATCTTGCTGCCATGCCTTCTCCAACAACCTGGCTACCTTCCCATGCGGTCCGACAGCGAAGAGCGGCACCACGGCGACCGTAACAGCGACTCGCCCGGTAATGCGCAGATTTCCCAATGTGAGTGTTTCTCTCCCTCTTTCTATTTTCTATCTCATTATTATATGCATTGGTTTATAGATGTATTTTAATGTGTATGTAGAGTGAATGTAGAACTTGTATACTTTGTTGTGTGAGAGAGAGGAGGCATATACATGTTTTATTGTGTGGAGATCACCGAGCATGAAGGTGGACGGTCATCTCCCGTTTATTTTACATGTTGGATGTATAGGAATATGATATGCATGATTCTTGATACATGTTAGAACCCCCATGTTTGTCCTATGTATATCTAGAGTATTGTTGTAGACATAACAAGATGTAGCATGAGGGTGATTGAGATGGATATTAGTGGTAATGACTTGATCTAATAGAGCTTAGATGCACGTATATGTGGTGATACCGAATATTGGGATATCATGTTTGACCTTAATAGAAATGTGAACTCTTGAGGATTGGGGATCATAGTTGTATGTTAAAGTGAGATGACTAATAGTGGATATTGTTATATGTTGGAATGACGATTATTGAATCAGATTACTAGATGTGTAATGGAACTTGACGATCATGTAACTGTTGGGAATGTGAGTTGGATATGATGACTTTGGATTGATCTGGGACTTATGCTATTTACATAGAATGGTGATCGGAGATTAGACAAAGACCTTATTAGTGGATATTTGAGGACATGTTAGATATGATCTTACCTTAATAAAAGATTAGTGTTCTTGACGATTGGATGGTACATGGACTTATTCTGATTTGGACTGAATTAGAGTTATAGAGGTCAGATGATATTTCATGTAGAGGACTTTCTTGGACTTGTTATCCTTTCATTGATAATAATTTAAGTGATGATTCATTCAGATGTTGATGTGTACTTGTTATGATATTAGAGACGGGATTACTTGATAGCTATTGATCGACTTTACTTATTGGTGACTTTGAGAGTGATGTATGGATGGTCTTGAGAACCTGAGTTTATAGTACTTTGCTTGGATTAGTCTGTTCATGACCAGTAGATTATTACTCACCTTGGATAATCTTGTTTTACCTGTGAAACCTGACTGGTTATTCTTTATATATATACCTGACAACTATCATGTTCATGTTACTGAAATTTGCTGGGAAAAATATTATTACACGGTAACAACACCCGCATGTTCACTTGTTATATATTCCTGTTATACCGGTATCCTGTTACTTGACATGTTGTACTCCGGTTATACCGGTATCTTGACTTTCACATGCTGATATTGTTACCGTGACTACCACTGAGTTATCCCAGTAATTAAAGTAACATGCACATTAAATAAACTTGATAAACTAAAACATGATAACACACAACTTGCACTGGGCTTGGGGAGATTGATGGAGGAGACAGCGTCCGTATTTTGGGTGGACCTAGGATTTAGGTTGCGCAGCCGAAAGAGGGTTCCACTGCAGGGTTCCTGTGGGGTGACTGGCACCCCGTCCTGTTTATTCCTGTTTACATGTTCCTGACTACCTAGCGGTAGGTCCTGGTTCAGCGCCAGGAGTCTGGGCCGTGGTCCCGGGTATGTACGGGACCCACCTAAAGCATGGACAATGTCTCCAACCGATCAGTTTCAATAACTTAAGGGCATCGATCGGCATGTGTGGTAGGCGTAGTATGGGATGCGTCTATTGCATGTGACAATTGGTGTTCGCTGACATAATTAATAATAAACTGTTGATGCTTTGTGACTGACTGTAATCACCTGGTTGTATATTTATATATCATTATGATAGACCCATGATTGTGACCAGGACCAGACTTATGATCAGACTTGGATACCAACCTAGTGACATGTGATAGGTTACACATATAGACATCTGTTGATTGCTACAGTTGCTTTACTGGTCTTATACCTGTACTCTTATTCTTGCTGTCTTTATTCGTGTTGCTTTCATTGTTCAGTTATTCATCCTGTTATTTAGTCTCTTATATTTGCAGTTGTTCTTATTACTAATTATGCACATTGTTTCTTCTGCACGAGTTCTTTCCCCTTTACACACACTCATTATGGTCGCGTTCTGACGACCCTGGATTTGCACGTCCAGCTATTGGACGATTGTTTCTAATGTGCAGGTGTTCGATGAGACGGTACGCCCTGCGAGGAGCTTGGGTCCTCTCCTCTTGATCCTGGTATACTTGCATTTCCTTCTTGTTATTATTCTTTGATTCCTGTATATCACCTTTGACTTCTATTCAGCTATCATTTTCTTCCCGTTATTCATTGCTATCATGTGTGGTCTTATATGTATTACTGCAGTGTTCATTGATCATTATGCTTCCGATTTATAGCTTGTTCAGGTTACAATTGAGGCTTAGCGCGTATACGAGGGGTATTTTACCTCGCGTATATGCGTCGCCATAACGTCTCCGTATCTTTAAGATCGGGGCGTTACAGAGTGGTATCAGAGCCAGGTTCGACATAAAAGAGAACCTAGTTCCTACCTGTAACCTGAGACAGTTATGTTGACACTGCAATATACATATACTATTCACGTGATAATATTGACTCCATTTGGAAATTGATCGTCCTCCCTTTGGAATTCCGATCTTGATCTGTTGATATTCCTGATTCCAACACTTCAATTAGAGTGATTTGGATGTCCATCTTGATTTCATCCTTCCTTTCTATTCATTCCTCCTGATTCTATCTCTTGAGATCGGTTACTCTATGTTGAAGCTGGTAGCAGAGATCAGAGCGCGCAGCGGAATCGTGGTGTCCTAACGAGGCAACGTGGAAGATTATTGTGTTCTCTCTTGATCTTTGATTCTTTTATCATTCCCTACCTTATTTGAATTTCGAGGACGAAATTTTTATTAAGGTGGGTAGAATGTAATATCCCTAATCTAAACTACTGTACTTTAATTTCCTGAAGTATTTATTTTAATTTACAAATTATTTTATCAACTTAATTTATTAATTTCTCTCTTGTGATTATTATTAATATTATTAGTGTTGCTATTGTTACTGTTATTTATTATTATTAGATTGGTCATGTAATGTATTGGTATTATTAATATTATTATTTTGGTTAAGTAACGTTGCTACTAATGTTGGATTATTATTTTGTAGTGGTGTTTTCCCTTCCCTTGATTTCCATTCATGTCTTATTCTTTGATACTTCCCATCTACCCATCTGGATCCTTACCCATTAGTGATGCCATGCCTATTACTCTATTTGGAATTCTTTACCCACTATCTTGACTACCCATTAACCTATTGGATTCCTAATCCTACCCGTTAGCCCAATAACCTAATACCCTTTTATCTATTTGGATCCAACCCCAACCCATTAGCAAAACCCATTATCTCCATATCTAAATCCCAATCTAAATCCTAACCAAATCTATATCTCCTAAACCAAATCCCACATCCCAACCTAATCTAATTCCTAATCTAATCTTTCCCTAATCTTCTCCCCTCATACAGCCGCCCCTCCCCTTCGTGCGCGCGCATCCAACGCCCAGGCCGCCCCCATCTCTTTCCCCTTCATCTGTAGCCGCACCCCTCCTCCTTCTGGATGCCGCACACCCTCTTCATCTCTCTCTCCAGGCCGCCCCAACCAACAGCCCACGGCCACCACCAGCACCAGCTAGCAGCAGGCCATGGCCGGCCTTCTTCCCTGCCTTGCAGCCGGAGATCCAACGACAGCAACAGCAGCCCAGATCTGCGTCAGCCTCGACAGCGGCAATTCCAGGCCCCTCCGGCGAGATCTGCACCTCTCCACCTCAGGCCGGGTCACTCCCCTTGATGCTGCACCTGTCCTGGCGCTTCCCAACAGCCAGACGATCATCAGCACGCAGCAGAACAGCGAGGAACAGCCCAAATCTGCAGGCTGTCCAGATCTGCGCAAGTTCGGGCGAGCGGCGAGTTCTCCCGATCCACGCCAGCCCGTCGCCGGAGACCAGCACGGTGACCTTCCCCAGTGTCTTGGCCACCCCCCCATGCAGTCCGTTGGCGAGGAATTGCACCACAGCGACCATGGCAGCAACTCGCTCGACGACGCGCACGGCAGATCCAGATTCAGACCAGCAGCACAAGCAGCGGGCGAGCGGCGATTCCAGGCCCTTCCGGCGAGCGCGAGACCTCCATCTTGCTGCCATGCCTTCTCCAACAACCTGGCTACCTTCCCATGCGGTCCGACAGCGAAGAGCGGCACCACGGCGACCGTAACAGCGACTCGCCCGGTAATGCGCAGATTTCCCAATGTGAGTGTTTCTCTCCCTCTTTCTATTTTCTATCTCATTATTATATGCATTGGTTTATAGATGTATTTTAATGTGTATGTAGAGTGAATGTAGAACTTGTATACTTTGTTGTGTGAGAGAGAGGAGGCATATACATGTTTATGTGTGGAGATCACCGAGCATGAAGGTGGACGGTCATCTCCCGTTTATTTTACATGTTGGATGTATAGGAATATGATATGCATGATTCTTGATACATGTTAGAACCCCCATGTTTGTCCTATGTATATCTAGAGTATTGTTGTAGACATAACAAGATGTAGCATGAGGGTGATTGAGATGGATATTAGTGGTAATGACTTGATCTAATAGAGCTTAGATGCACGTATATGTGGTGATACCGAATATTGGGATATCATGTTTGACCTTAATAGAAATGTGAACTCTTGAGGATTGGGGATCATAGTTGTATGTTAAAGTGAGATGACTAATAGTGGATATTGTTATATGTTGGAATGACGATTATTGAATCAGATTACTAGATGTGTAATGGAACTTGACGATCATGTAACTGTTGGGAATGTGAGTTGGATATGATGACTTTGGATTGATCTGGGACTTATGCTATTTACATAGAATGGTGATCGGAGATTAGACAAAGACCTTATTAGTGGATATTTGAGGACATGTTAGATATGATCTTACCTTAATAAAAGATTAGTGTTCTTGACGATTGGATGGTACATGGACTTATTCTGATTTGGACTGAATTAGAGTTATAGAGGTCAGATGATATATTTCATGTAGAGGACTTTCTTGGACTTGTTATCCTTTCATTGATAATAATTTAAGTGATGATTCATTCAGATGTTGATGTGTACTTGTTATGATATTAGAGACGGGATTACTTGATAGCTATTGATCGACTTTACTTATTGGTGACTTTGAGAGTGATGTATGGATGGTCTTGAGAACCTGAGTTTATAGTACTTTGCTTGGATTAGTCTGTTCATGACCAGTAGATTATTACTCACCTTGGATAATCTTGTTTTACCTGTGAAACCTGACTGGTTATTCTTTATATATATACCTGACAACTATCATGTTCATGTTACTGAAATTTGCTGGGAAAAATATTATTACACGGTAACAACACCCGCATGTTCACTTGTTATATATTCCTGTTATACCGGTATCCTGTTACTTGACATGTTGTACTCCGGTTATACCGGTATCTTGACTTTCACATGCTGATATTGTTACCGTGACTACCACTGAGTTATCCCAGTAATTAAAGTAACATGCACATTAAATAAACTTGATAAACTAAAACATGATAACACACAACTTGCACTGGGCTTGGGAGATTGATGGAGGAGACAGCGTCCGTATTTGGGTGGACCTAGGATTTAGGTTGCGCAGCCGAAAGAGGGTTCCACTGCAGGGTTCCTGTGGGGTGACTGGCACCCCGTCCTGTTTATTCCTGTTTACATGTTCCTGACTACCTAGCGGTAGGTCCTGGTTCAGCGCCAGGAGTCTGGGCCGTGGTCCCGGGTATGTACGGGACCCACCTAAAGCATGGACAATGTCTCCAACCGATCAGTTTCAATAACTTAAGGGCATCGATCGGCATGTGTGGTAGGCGTAGTATGGGATGCGTCTATTGCATGTGACAATTGGTGTTCGCTGACATAATTAATAATAAACTGTTGATGCTTTGTGACTGACTGTAATCACCTGGTTGTATATTTATATATCATTATGATAGACCCATGATTGTGACCAGGACCAGACTTATGATCAGACTTGGATACCAACCTAGTGACATGTGATAGGTTACACATATAGACATCTGTTGATTGCTACAGTTGCTTTACTGGTCTTATACCTGTACTCTTATTCTTGCTGTCTTTATTCGTGTTGCTTTCATTGTTCAGTTATTCATCCTGTTATTTAGTCTCTTATATTTGCAGTTGTTCTTATTACTAATTATGCACATTGTTTCTTCTGCACGAGTTCTTTCCCCTTTACACACACTCATTATGGTCGCGTTCTGACGACCCTGGATTTGCACGTCCAGCTATTGGACGATTGTTTCTAATGTGCAGGTGTTCGATGAGACGGTACGCCCTGCGAGGAGCTTGGGTCCTCTCCTCTTGATCCTGGTATACTTGCATTTCCTTCTTGTTATTATTCTTTGATTCCTGTATATCACCTTTGACTTCTATTCAGCTATCATTTTCTTCCCGTTATTCATTGCTATCATGTGTGGTCTTATATGTATTACTGCAGTGTTCATTGATCATTATGCTTCCGATTTATAGCTTGTTCAGGTTACAATTGAGGCTTAGCGCGTATACGAGGGGTATTTTACCTCGCGTATATGCGTCGCCATAACGTCTCCGTATCTTTAGATCGGGGCGTTACAGTATGATAAGCTCAAGTTCACAACACACACCTTTCATGTTTTGATTTTCGGTTTTAGGTTTAACCGATCTTGGTTTTCATGAATAGATTTTTTATCAAAACAAGTTTACATGGTTTATGTATATTAGATTTGTTCTATATACATGCATGCTTCAATTGTTTAGACAAACTTTGTTTGATTATCTATTCCATGTGTTTTATGTTTTGGTATTTACAACAAAACATATTTTTGGACTTAATGACAAAAATCATGATATATATATGTTTCTTGTATATTGAATTTCTATTCATATACAATATGCTTCAAAGTGTTTAAATATCATATTTTTGTATCATGGATGAGTTTTAGACAATGTGTATTTTCTATTCAAAATACAAGGTTTTAGAAAATACGGTTTTTGGTTTTTGGCAAAATTTCTATGACACAAAAATTGTCTAAAATGTTTGAAATTTGTGTTAGGATTTTTAACACAAGTTTGTATTTCAATATAAAATAATAAAACTATTTTTGTGGAATTTTAGAGATTTTGTGGGATTTATTGGAATATTTTTACCTCAGATTTCTGACCCATTTGCTGCCTGCCAGGCTAGTTCGGTCGACCGTATCGGTCGACCGCATGTAGCCGGTCGACCGTCACGGTCGACCGACGACGTGCACAAACCTGTGCACGTTTCTGGCACAGACAGCGGTCGACCGGGACGGTCGACCGGAGCAGAATAGTCTGCTCTCGGGATTTTTCGGTCGACCGGGCCGGTCGACCGCTAGTGGCCAACGGTCAAAAATTGACCGTTGGACGGTCGACCGGGCCGGTCGACCGGAAGGGTAATTCTGGCAAATGTTCTGTTAAACGGCTATTTTTCTAATTTGCCTATAAATACCCCATTTGAGAGAGTTTTTCTCTAAGAATTTTTGGGCTAAAATTTTCTATCTCTCTGGTGTTTTTGCTGCAAGAAAAATAAGTTTTTGGATTCAAAGTGAACAATCTTTTGTGTTTTTGATTAGGGTTTGAAAAACAAAGAAAAGGGATTTTGGGAAAAGCTTTTGTTTGAACTTCTATATCTTGATTTCATTTGTTTCCCAAAGGTTTTTCTTTGAGTTGCTGGTTTCAAATCCCTTGGTTTTCTCCACACTTGAGCTATAATCTACTATCTATATCTATAGGATATTTGTGTGGGAGTAGAAGAAGTTGTTTGTGGTTGTTGTTGTGACCACCAAGTTGTAACCCAATCTTTTCTTAGCTTTGTGCTTTGGGTTGTATCCCTCTAGTTGAGAGGTGATCCTTGTATTGATTGGTGATTGGGAGTTTGTTGTATTGGTTTGATTTGTGCCTCAAGGAGGAGGTTGTAAAGAGAGGAGTTGGGTACTCTTTGTAAAGGGTCCTAAGTGGACGAGCTAGTGGAAATCCTTCGTGTGTCGAAGGCGGGGATGTAGAGCTGGGTGCTCGAACCTCGAAACATATCCTTGTGTTTGCGCTTGATCCATTGGCTCTCTCTCTACTCTCTCTTTACTTTGTGCCTTGCATTTATTTACAATTGCTCATTCATATTGCTTGGCTCGGTTGTGTGTGCATCACTTGTTGATAGCACTTGAGTGTAATTTGCATTAAGTTTTTAATTTCCGCATTAAGTTCACTAGATTAGCATTGTCACCTATTCACCCCCCTCTAGGTGCTAAAAATGCAAATCAACATAGTAAGACAAAGCATATAGAAATTCGATATCACTTTCTTAGAGATCACTATGAGAATGGAGATATTGAAATTAATTATGTTCAATTGATTTTTAACTAGCAGACATTTTTACTAAGTCACTTGATTTTAACAGATTTTCTTTCATTTGTGGTGAACTAAATATTTGTGTTATTTCATGAGTTTTGTCTTATGTTATAATCTATATTTTTAAATTTTTTTGGTTATTTTGCTTACCTTTTTAGATGCATGACAAAAGGGAGGAAGTATTTATTGAGTATTATTAGTTTGTTCATGATCATATGCAATGTCTTTGTTATACATTGTCATAATAATCATATAACTTGTTGATATCTTGTGCTTGATAGTTAAGCATAACTTGAGGGAGAGTTTTTTTTTCAAAACTCTTTCCTTTCATTTCTTTTAAATAACTAATATATTTTGTCTTCATCAAAAATGGGGAGATTGTTGGCCCAAAGGTTACAATCACCGATTTTGTATTTTGATGATAACAAAGCATACATAGTTGTTTAGTACTAATCAAGTTTAAGTGTTTTAAGTGTGTTTCAGGGTTCAAGAAGATCTAATAGATTTATTCCTCTAAAAGAAGGTGTTGATGGCTCAAGGGTACTCAAGTACGGGATTGAAGCACAAAGCACTCAACGTTGCTATCAGAGAAGCCCGCTTGAAGATTCTTGTAGCCGCTTAGAACCTTGTAAGAACCTAGTTTGTTAAAGAGTAGAATATAGATTTGATGCTCAAAGATATACACACAAAAAATACACGTTTTTGAAAGTATAGTTTATTTTGTATTGGTGTTTTGACATGTTTGCTTTTGATATATGATTCCACATTTTCTCAAAATTTATATCTTAGTTTAGAACTTGTATCTTCTTGTATACAAGTCTTTCCCCCTTTCAAAACCCATAAAAAATTATTTAAAAATTTTCTTTAATTTCAAAACAGACCTTGGTTCTAGTTTTGGCCTAGATCGGTCGACCATGCCTATTTCAGGCCAGGACGGTCGACCTACGGTCGATCGAACCTCTGGCAAGGGATGTGCATGTTTGGTGCACATTCAAGGTCGACCGACCGGTCAATCGCTTACCCGTGCGGTTGACCGATGTGCGACAACTTTGGTCTCGGTTAAAACTGGTCGACCGTAAGCTAACGGTCTGATTTTTTAAATAGGGTCAGTCGACCGATACACTGCCAGATTTCAAAATCTATTTTTTAAACATGTTTTTAAAATGTGGGTTTTTGAATTCTGAGGGTCAAATTCTTCCTTTAGGATCTGGCAAACTATTATAAATGTGTTTTTCTACAGCTTATATAAAGGGTCATTGGGATTGAATTAAAAAAACAACAAATTATCTTGAAAATCAAGTTTTGCTTTCAAAGTGAAAAAGTTTTCAAAGTTTTCTTTTGTGCTTTCAATTCCAAAGTTATTAATTTAGTTTTCTGCTCTTATATTCTCTTTCTATTTTAATTCTACTCTCACATACATCCTTGAGCTTCAAATCTACCTTTTACTCTATAGGGATTTATAAGAGAGTTGTAAGAGAGTGTTTGTGATCTCTTGATCACCAAGAGCTTGTAATCAAAATTGACTTTGTGCTACCTCTAATATACAGAATTGTGTTGGGGAGTTGTGTACTCTGAGGTGTTATAATTCCTTATTATAAGGTCCTTTTGTGGAGGATCCATTAGTGGATAGTGAAATCCATCACAGTGGTGAAAGCGGGGACATAGAGTAGTGACTTGAACCTCGAAACAAATCTTTGTTGTTTGCGATTGCCTTATTGTCTCTATTTCATTTACTTATTTATTATTCATTCATTTTATTGATCATTACTCATCTTAACAAGAAAGCAATTGAGCACCTCAACTCTTATCTAGAGGAATCACGAGGAGAAGTTCAGAGCCATTCACGGGGAATACGACTTCAATTCTTGTTTTGAGTAATCGGTTTGCATTATATATTATAAATTGCTTAGAATTTGTATTTGATTAGCATTACACCTATTCACTCCCCTCTAGGTGTATTTTCACAACTTGCTTCTTGGGAGGTGTATGTATATCCAAATCCTCTTGAAACAATACTAACTCTTGAAAAGTCAGTTTAGGTTCGAGAGTCAGATCTAATTCAAGAGTAGGTTCTAAAATCAAAGAACTTAAGTTCACATTCATCTTTCATCATATATAGAATATGACCTTTTTCTTGTGTATATAGGTCATTTTTTCCCTTATATTAAAAACCCCAGATCCTAGGTTAGGAATTTCTCCTATACCTAGGGTTAAAAAGGAAACTAACACTTCCCTTCCCCAACTCCTGACCTAACCCCAAATCTGAGGAGAAGAATTGAAAGCGCCGCATTCCCCTAAAACTCAGCCTCTGGTTTTCTCCAGTCTGCCATGAAAACCCTAAGAAACCTGTGGATCCGCGGCTCTTTTAGCATCTCCAGAGCGCCGCTAAATTTTCTTACAGTTGATTTTTATGTAGATCTCAGATCTACAACTTGATCTCTGTTGTTCTTGCTTGGATTGCTCAGAGCAGTCCATACTTCATTTTTTCCTCACGAATTCCAAGGGAGGTTTGCATTCTCTAATCTTTTCTTTCACAAAGTAAAATTTTCAGATCCATGGCACCATCTATTTTCACTGAAAAAGATTTTTCTAGGATCTTGACTGATAGGAATGAATATGGCCATGTATTTTTTGATAGGAATAAAGAACGAAATTGGTATGGCCATGTGCATGATAATTCTGAGTTTGATGCATACAACTGTCCTGTACCTGTCAAGAAATTCTACATATGCATTGACACTGCTGATCGAGCCAAACTTGCACAAGAAAAATACAGACTTTTAGAACAGTGCTATGTCCTCAATTCAATCGTGTAGCCTAGAGCTAACGGGTTGTGATCCACAGGGAGGGACAGCGAAAGTTTCTTCTTTTAATTTACCAAAATTACTTCTCAGTTTATGAAAAGAAAATAAAAATGTTAAGTTAAAAAGAAGATGGTAGAAGAAGAGATGGTGGTGGTGTTGCTGTTTTAATTATAAAAGAAAAAGAAACAAAAAGAGATAAAGAAAAGTGTTGATGCAAAAATCAGAAATAAAAGATGAATATTTACCTCAACTATTTGAATTATAACAAAAATTTACCTTAACATGAAGTAAAGCGAAGAAATAGAAAAGAATAAAGAAAAGCAAGGTTTCAGCGAGATCGAGCATAATGAAGAAAAGTGAGAAATCTCCATTGATTATCACCTTCAATATAAGTTTCTTGAAGAAAAAAATTACAATAGTGTCACTCTATAATAACTCTTCCTCTCTTTTGATCATGTAACTTTCTCTAGCCTAAAAATAAAATAAAATAAAGAAATAAAAATTACATTGAAGAAGAAAAGAAAACCTAAACTAAATCTCTCTCTAGAGTGGTGCCCTCTCTGCCTTCGAGGTATGAGGGTATTTATAAGAGAAAACTAGAGGGATAGAAAGTGTATGAAGATAGGAAGAGCTAGATAATTTTGAATTTGAATTCTCCCCTTATCTCCAAACTTGATTTGATTTATCCAGAAATTCAAATCTAATTTGCAGCTTATTGGCATGTTGATTGCTGAATATCACTTATCAAATAATAGACTTGAAAAGAGTGATCAACAGACAAATTGTAGCCCTTTAAGTGTTCTTTCTGTACCATCTTGAATCATTAGATTTGCATTTCGGTAGCGAAAGTTATGATTAAAATGCTAAACTATATTTAGCCTGAATCCGAATCTAAATTACTTCATCTCATCCGTTGATCTTCTCTCTATCCATTTATCCTCTGGATTTTCAGTTTGTCTTCTAGAATTGATAAGATATCCATTTATCTTCAGCAAAATCGATAGGATTTTTAAACAATCCATTTTTCTTGAAATTAGATGATATTATCTTATCTGATATATCCAGTTTTCAAATAAGATAGCTTCTAGAACCTTTGGATTTGAATCGATCCCCTTTCTTTTGAACTTTTAAATTTAATTGGATAAATTTCATGATTATCTTCATCCTATCATACCCTGCATGAATTAGGATATTAAGATAAGTTATTTGTAGTATTCATTAGAATATATATAGGAATGTAATAATATTTATGCAATATATGTGTTCAAATAACTGCTACTATTAATCTTGACCATCACCAATTTACTGTGCACTTTGACACTAGGGACATCATGGTTGCAGTTAACATGATTGAGGACTACATACAAGTCTCCAGTTCACCACAACACACCGAGCCCCTACCCCTTATTGATTACATGACAATTATGGGTGCCCATTGTGTGGAGTATGACCGTGGGCTCAAGGCAAGCTCCACTTTTCATAATGTCCATTGTGTTGGAAGATGGATCCAACACAATATACTAGGCCTTGACCACACTACATCTTTCAATAGGCCTGTGCTGCAAATTATCCTTAACCTAACGATTAGGCCGCACACGGTCTGCCTAAAGACTGTCATTTTCCATAGTCTAGTTGCCACCTTCTAGCGTACTAGGGTACAAAGTACCCCATCCTGTATTAGTCACCTGTCTATGTAGAAACTTTCTACTATATGCGGTATTTTTTGCATATGACTGAGGCTTTGTTACCCCAGAGAGAATTACAAGTACGTATAATAGTTGCCTCCATGCGGTTGGACACCTACTGTCCAACCAAAGGATATCCCAGCTGAGTCCACTTCAGAGAAACCGTTGGAGGAGGACGACGAGCCTGAATTCTGGTGCCAGCCACCACTTGCTGATTCATGCACCTTCATGTCTTCCATTTGGAAAGGCATGAAGAAGATATTCAACAAACAAACTCGGCTCCAACGACAAATAGAGGAGCAATCTGCACATTTAGAGCATATAAAGGAGGGTTTATGACATTCACAGTCGGCCGGCCCGAGCACTTCGGCCGGCCCGAGCCGTCGACGAGGGTGACATCTTTTCACTTCCCTTATTCATGCATTCATATCATACTGTATACATTGAGGATAATGCATGAGATAGGTGTGGGGGAGGGTACTAACATAGGGTTTTCTCTTTATTTTAGGATATTTTTTAGATTTTCTTTTCTTTTATTTTTATTTTCTAGGATTTTCTTTTTATTATTTTCTCTTTCTTTTAGAATTTTTCTAGATTTTGTTTAGATTTTTCTAGATTTTCTTTTACAAAAAATTTCTAAAAAAAAGTTTTTCATCCATTTTTAAGAAAATTAAATTGATCTTAGGAATCAAAAAAACTTTAAACTAGGATTTCTTAATTTTAGTTAAAATAAATGGAATTTTTGGATTTTTAGTTTAAGGAAGAAATATTAGAAAGATAATTTGATGTTGAATTTTTTCTTAGAATTATATACAC
Source organism: Agave tequilana (assembly GCA_038442645.1). Taxonomy (NCBI): domain Eukaryota; kingdom Viridiplantae; phylum Streptophyta; class Magnoliopsida; order Asparagales; family Asparagaceae; genus Agave; species Agave tequilana. The sequence continues at coordinate 70,209 of JAVJIF010010182.1, read as the reverse complement.
ATATATATATTAGGGATCAAAACAAAGACTTAAATACCCTTATAAAAATATATAAAAAAAATTATATATACATAAATAAAATAAAATATTTGACTACTAATTAAGATGGTTAATTGTGCCTTAGGAAGTATAATTAGTCACGCCTAAAGGTGATCAAAAATAAGCACTTTAACTCCGTGGTCTTGTTCACTTGAGTACTTGGATCCGAGGGTTGTATTCACATCTAGTGCCCTAAGACCGTCTGGTCTGAGAGTCATTGGTTCAAGTCTTGTTACATAAGTGGACTAGAAAGCCTAATGAAACAAAGGAAATATATATGTGTGTGTGTGTGTGTAATTATATATATATATATATATATATATATATATATAAAGGTATCATAAGTCCAAGATAAAATCCCCCATACATATAAGTGTATACTTTCTAGGTTTAATAAAAGATCAAATAATCAATCTAATCCCAATCCCTTAACCTTAATAGATAACAATGCCTTGCATAGAGACTTGAATTAAGAATGAATAGTTAAAGGTTAACCTAAATTCATGGATCATTTAATTTTCAAGAATGGATCATAAACTTTTCTCTTTTTTCAAAAAGAATTTTCAAAACACTAACATTTATTTTCTTTTTGGGATTTTGTTGGCGCAATCTGCTAAAAACTCTCAGGAGATAAAACTCCTCCTCTAGGGGAAACCTAAAGGTTTAACGGCTTGTTGCACACGCTCAATGTAATCACATCGCCTGCGAAAGTGGTGTAATAACATCTCTAGTTTAAGTTTTCTTCTTTTCTTATTTTGCTTGGGGACGAGGAAAAGCTACGTATGGGGTGTTATTAGTATTCATTTTTGAACTATTTAAATCACATTTTTCCATTTATTTGCTAATAAAATGCTGGTTTTTCATGTCTTTTGTCTTAATTTTTAGGTTCACATTTGAATGAAAAGAAGGCCCAAAATCCTAATTTAATTGGGACTTAATTAAGATTATTTGAAGCCTAATCCATGAAGCCCAATTCTGTAACGAACCAGAGGATATTCAAAGAGAATAAGAAGTTTCTAAAGGACACCTGAACAGAGCCAGGCTGTCAGAGCAGGCGCTTACATAACAGCCGAGATTCTGCCATGAAAACACGGCTTTGGTCGCGTTTCGCGGCAAATCCCTGACCGTTGATGCATCGCTTTCTTCTACGGCTACGATTAAATGGATCTAGGGTTTTGAGGTTATAAATACCCCTGGTTCTATGAGAGAGGGAGTTACAAAATTAGAGAAATTTTTTAGGAATTTCTTTAAGATTTCTTTAGAACTCTTGTATAATTTCTTTTCTCTTTATTAGTCCAGATAATAGAGAGAGTGAGAGTTCTGTAATTGACCTGTGGCAATCAATACAAGCTTCTCCTTCTTCCTTCTCTAACTTTCTTGTTGTTTTTACAAAAGCTTTCTTCGTCCTTGCAAATAGTGTAATGATGTTTATTTCCTTGCATTTCAATTCTATGTCTAGCCAACTTCTTCATTGGCATGGCTAACTAACTACTAACCCACTAACCTCTAACTAATTGATTGATAAGTCACATGAATCAATAAGCCTCACAATGAACCTTGTGCAAGCAAGAGCTACGGATGGCTAACGTGAAGGGTTCTAACTTTAACACACTAACATGCAAGCTAATTCTCATATTTCATGCTCAACTATATGTTCTAGATGATCTATTGATGTACTAACCTTGTTTGTATGGTGAGTTAGAGAATGCCTATTCATCATTGCCAATACCGATTGTGCACTTCACCATATTCTCGCCTTAAAATGGATCTTGATGGGGTGACCTTCGAGTTTTTGCCATGTAACGCAAGATGATGGGGGAAAAACTTTCATTCGTTATCCACATGACAAGTTCTTATAGCTCAAGAGTGATGAAGGCCAAGGATCCATTGTGAGGCTCTATCATCAAAAAAGTTAATAGTTAGCTGGATCCATTAGTAGGAGGTTAGCCATGAATTTTTACCATCTCAAAAGAAAAATCTACTTTTCTCTCTTTTAAACTTTTCTTTCTAAGTTCTTTTCTTCAAAGCCTCTTTTCCAAACTTGTTCTCTAATTGAGGTTTAACCTGCACGGAAAAATATAAAATTTCAGAAATACAAAATAGAAGTGCAAGTTCTCAATACTACCACGATAGCAAATGGCTACACAGGTCGTAATCCACAAGGAGGGACTAGCGATGGAAGCTTTTAAGTAAGTTCATTTCTTTTTTAGTTTACAAAAACATGTTAGGAATTTTTTCTCAGTTCTAGAAATAGAAAACAAAACGGTTAAGTTAGAAGATGTGAAGAAGATGGTAAAAGAAAAGATGATGATGTTGTTGTTGTTTGATTTACAAAAGAAAAGGAAAAATTAAATGAAGAGGAGAATGTTGGTTTGGAGTAAAATTCTAAACTAAGAATTAAAAGAAAACTAAAAATTCTTACTTAACTCTTCCGTGCTCATATACCTTGAATCTGTCGCTACGACTTGCCTAGTCTTTGAAGGTGATCAAGCATGGCGTGCAAGATCTTCCCCATTCCCGATCTATATTATGAATAAAAGGGCAAGCTAAACTAATAAAGGAATGGTTGTTCATCACCATAGGCCATCAAGGGCACTTGCAATGGCGAAGCAGTCTCGAGGCTATTAGATTCACTTGGACTGCAAGCACATCAGAGGAAAGCAAACAAAAATAAGAATAATAAAGTAAAAGTAACTTAGATTCGATTAAATAATAATGAAAGAAAAGATGAATACTTATTAAATAATAATGAAAGAAAGATGAATACTTATACTGGTGTCACTCTCAGCAAAGCTCCTTTCTCATTCCTCTATGAAACTCTTCTCTCCTCTCAGTTACATAAGGAAAAATAAAAATTACATTAAAAGATAAAGAAGAACCTAGATTAAACCTGTACAAAAATCTATTCTACTCCCTGCTTAATCGTCTCTGCCTCTGATGTGTGGAGTATTTATAGGATAGAAATGGATAAGAAAACGAGTCAAAAGATAGGGGGAGAGGCTATTTCTGAATTTGAATCCTCCCCTTATCTCCAAACTTGATTTGATGTAGATATTCAATTCTGATCTGCAGCTTGTTGGCATGTTGATTGCTGAATATCACTTATCAAATGATAGAATTAGAAATAGTGATCAACGTCAAAGTTGTAGGCCGTTATGTCTTCTTTCTGGATCATCTTGAATCATCAGATTTGCATTTTATGATTTAAATACTAAAAATTATCCAGTCTAAATCTGAGTCTAAATTGCTTTATCTCATCTATTGATCTTCTCTCTATCCATTTATCCCTTTGAATTTTGAATTTCCGCTTTAAATTTGATGATCTATCTCTTTATCCTTAGTGAAATTGATAAGGTCTTCTTCTAGTCCATTTTTACTTTAAATTTGAATGATATTATCTCATCTGATATACCCAGTCTTCAGATAAGATGGCCTTTAGAATCTCTGAATTTGAATCGATCCCCTTTTTTGAACTTTTGGATTTAATTAGATAAATCTATCTATCTCTCTTTTTTTCTTCCTTAATTACCCTACATGCGATTAAACATGAAAATACATTAATAGCAGAGTTTTATTTAAATAAAAATATAGAAGTGTGACACATATGATATGAAAACATGCAACGCACATGTGTGATCACACCCCCACACCTATCTTTTGCTCGTCCTCGAGCAAATCATCAAAAGTAAACCTAAGAATTTATTAGACCACTTTTATAGGTCACGCGATTGTACTAAGTATGTGCAACAAGCCGTTAACCTGTAGGTTAACCCTAGAGGACGAGTTTTGTCTCGTTTGCACCCACAAAATCCATAAAAAAAAAAAACAGTGTTAGTATTTTCAAAAAGTATTTTGAAAAAGAGAGAAAATATTTGAAGTATTATTGTAAAAGTTCAAGTAATCTATAAGTTAGAGAAAAATTAAATTTTTCATTCCTAAACTTAGTATCGATTCAAAAAATTATTATCAATTAAGGTAAGGAGTCAAACTGTATTTCTCATCTAGTCTATTACTTTACCCTAAGTCATATGCAGTTTTGGTGACCATGAAATTTTGAATAAGGGTTCTTTCACTCTAACTCTTATGTCTTACTTTATTTATTTATATTTTTGGTGCTATTATTCCTTAGTTCTATTATGCTTTCTATTCTGCGCATGTAATGAGCCTTTAATCGGTGACTCTCAAATTGGACGGTCTTAGGACATCGGGTGAGAAAACACCCCAATGACTTAAGGACACGAGCAAATAAGGCCACAAAATTAAGAATTTTATTATATGGACCACTTTTAGGTGTGAATACTTATGCTTTATGAGGCACAAATATCCAACTTAATTAGAGGATTTTTGATATATTATATAAATATTTTTTCTTTTTTTCTTTTTTTTAATAAGGCATAAGAATCTTTGATTTTTTTTAAAACCCTAAGTGTGTAATTGTATAAAGCATGCATATTTCATCGAGGTAAAAATAATCTTATTTTGACTATGTACAAGAAATCCTAATTATGATTCTCCTATCCTTAAAATTAACTTAATTTCTTATAAAAAATATGTCAAAATATTGCTATCTTTCAAAAAGTTTTTTTTAAGAAAAGAAAATGTTAATTTTTTTATTTTAAATAAAAAGAAAACCTATGTTATGTTAGAATCCTCCCCGACACCTATCTCATGCATTGTCCTCAATGAATGAATGAATGCATAGATGCATGAAAAAGAAAAAAGGGGAGGAAAATATTACCTTAAGGTGGTGGTTCCGGTGGTGGTCAGATTGGGTCAAGCGTTGCTATCCAATCAAGGTAATGTGGTGGTTCACGGAACCCACCTTTATTGACCTCTTTTTTATTTACATATTTACAGTTCCCAATATGAATAGGATCATGAAAGATCCTATCATGAAACTTATTCCCTTTACATGACCAATCTTGAAACATCATCACGGAGTCATCATGGTCTATACCTATGTCCAACAAAAGAATGTGACTTGGTGGAATGGTTGACTTGGGCTCAAGAATGATAAGTCCAAGAATCAATACTAACTTAGAAAAATCAACTTTGGGTTCGAGAGTCAGTTTTGGTTCAAGAGTTGAATCCAAATCTAAGAATTGAAATTCACATTCTTTTTCCATTAATGGAATGTGACTATCCAAAATTGGTGATTCAATTTCTAGAGTATGGGTAGAGAATAAATGTTGGCTCAGAAATTGGTCCAAATTGGGTAAGAATATCGGAGTCAATATAGATTCGAAGATGGGAACTGAATCACAAGGTTAGGGGATCAAGTTCACATTTATAATAAAGTTCAATCTCATTAAAATGCCAATTTGTCAATGGATTGATATTGGTTAAGTTCAAGATTTTGTGGTGAAATTGAATCTTAGTCAAAGTCTTCAAGATACCATGATTTTTGGTTTTCATCAATATGGCTAGAAATGTCAGGAATAGTCAAAGATTGGATAGGGAGAGTTTTCTTATTCCTACGCATGTTTTTCAATCGACTAAGTCTTGCTTCTATCATATCGAGTAGATCACTTTGGAATTGAATCATGGATTCTTTACTCTTCTCTAAGTCGGTATGTTCTTCTTGTTGTGAAACTTGAAAAATAGAGAATGGACCTTGGATTCAAAAAAATTTATAGGATTTTGAGTCTTCTAGATTTTGAATTTATCGCTCGAGCTCTTCTAAGACTTCCATCCTCTTTTCCCAGTCAATTGGTTTTTCTATTGGTTGTTCGAGAAAAGAGGTATATGAAAATAGATGTTGGTAAGGTTTTTGCCATATGACTCAGGGGAATTGCATCCCCACTGACTATGTGAAGAGTGGTGATGATTGTTCCTGTCTTGTTCAATATTAGGACTGGGGCATATATTGATTCGGATAAGACCAATCTGGCATACTTAGTTGGTTAAAGTTATGATATGTCGGGTTGGTAATATCCGAATCAAAAGAGGCCGGGGTGAAATATGGATCACTATTTGCATATAAATAATTATAATCCATATCACCAAGATGTCAAAAACAAAAAACAAAACGGCAAACAAACAAACAAATAAAAAGAAAAAAATCTAGCCTAAGTTAGGATAAACCTTAGACCTAGACGACTCCTAACTGGTTAGACTGTCCACGGGGGGTATATTGCAGAATCTGACTACAAGTTAATCGGTCAGGTAGGAGCAAGATTAGTGGGAGGTATCCGTGTCTAAGCAATGGGCCTAATTATGCTAAACCACCAATCTTCGGGGGTTTCGCCCCTCAATCCCCAACCTTAAATACCGATTTAGCAAGAGTCAACTTCTAACAATTTCCCCTTAGGTCAGTCTCCTATTTGAGTCCGAGATATCCCTAGGGCCAACGTCTACTCAGCTTTAGTTAGGGTTAAGTTAGTGAGTGAGGAGATTGTTTGTGGGCTACGGAAGGGTAATGACTTCCCTACCTTATCTTGTTTATAGGACAAACCCTTAATTCAATTTAGTGCAGTATACAAGTATATAGAAAAGTACCACTCAAGCAATATTTCATGCAAGAATGAACCTTATACTAAATGCTATGAACACATATCTTTGCTCCAACACTCTTCACGCATAATGTAAAAGGTAAATGAACTAGACACGTGCCTAAATGAAAGTCTAAAACATTTTTAATATTTACAAACAATTACTTTACTATTGAATTAAATACAGTGTGCAAAATAAATTAATAAAGAAATCTAACACATGCAGAAGCTATATTTTACAGTACCGAAGCGCCTGCAAAAAGATCAATTAGTAGTCCACCACAAATACCGCAAAAACACAGCTTTTGTCACGTTTGCGCTGCATAATTGTGGGATATGATGCTCTGCCTTCTTAGGTAGAGGCACAGAGTAGCAATATGTTAACTGCAGCTCTTTGATTTCTGAATTCAGCCTTAGCACACAAAAACAAAGAAGAAAAGGTTAAATTGTTTAAGTAAATCAAAAAAGAAATGAAAACATTCCGTCCCTCCCCGGCAACAACGCTAAAATTTGATTGAGGTTTAACCTGCACACAAAAATACAAAATTTCAGAAATACAAAATAGAAGTGCACGTTCTCAATACTACCGGGATAACAAGTGGTTATGCTGGTCGTAATCCGCAAGGAGGGACTAACGATGGAAGCTTTTAAGTAAGTTCATCTCTTTTAGAGTTTACAAAAATATGTTAGAAATTTTTTCTCAATTTTAAAAAAAGAAACAAAAAAATTAGATTAGAAGATGTGAAAAAGATGGTAAAAGAAATGATGATGTTGTTGTTATTGTTTGATTTACAAAAGAAAAGGCAAAAAGCTAAATAAAGAGGAAATATTAGTTTTGGAGTAGAATTCTAAACTAAGAATTAAAAGAAAACTAAAATTCTTACTTACCTCTTTCGTGCTCATATATCTTGAATCCGTCGCTACGACCTACCTAGTCTTTGAAGGAGATGAAGTATGGCGTGTAGGATCTTTCCCGTTCCCGATCTACACTATAAATAAAAAGACAAGCTAAACTAATAAAGGAATGATTGTTCATCACCATAGGCCATCAAGGGCACTTGCAATGGTGAAGCAGTCTCGAGACTATTGGATTCACTTGGATTACAAACACATCAGAGGAAAGCAAACAAAAACAAGAATAATGAAGAAAAAGTAACTTTCGGTTAAATAATAATGAAAGAAAAGATGAATACTTACACTGGTGTTACTCTCATTACAAGCTCCTTTCTCATTCCTCCATGAAACTCTTCTCTTCTCTCAGTTATATAAAGAAAAATAAAAATTACATTAAAAGAGAAAGAAGAACCTAAGTTAAATCTATACAAAAATCTATTCTACTCTCTGCTTAATTGTCTCTTTCTCTGATGTGTGAGGCATTTATAAGATAGAAATAGATAAGGAAACTAGTCGAAAGATAGGGGCAGCTGGCTAGTTCTGAATTTAAATCCTCCCCTTATCTCCAAACTCGATTTGATGTGGATATTCAATTCTGATCTGTAGCTTATTGGTGTGTCGATTGTTGAATATCACTTATCAAATGATAGAATTAGAAATAATGATCACGTAAGAGTTGTAGGCGTTTATGTCTTCTTTCTGGATCATCTTGAATCATCAGATTTGAGTTTTAATAGCAAAGGATATGATTTAAATACTAAATATATCCAGTCTGAATCTGAGTCTAAATTGCTTCATCTCATCCATTGATCTTCTCTCTATCCACTTATCCTCTTGGATTTTGAATTTCAGCTTTAGATTAGACGATCTATCTATTTATCCTCAGTGAAACTGATAGGTCTCCTTCTAATCTATTTTTTCTTTGAATTTGAATGATATTATCTTATCTGATATACCCGGTCTTTAGATGAGATGGCCTTTAGAACCTCTGCATATGAATCGATCCCCTTTCTTTTGAACTTTTAGATTTAATTGGATAAATCTATCTATCTCTCTTTTTTTCTTCCTTAATTACCATACACACCATTAACATGAAAATACATTAATAGCAGAGTTTTATTTAAATAAAAATACAGAAGTGTGACACATATGATATGAAAACATGCAACGCACGTGTGTGTGATCATTCTCTTTTTCAATTTTTCTTTAAGTAAAAATCTTTTCATTTTTGAAGTTTTTTCTAGAACCATTTTCTTTTCTTTTTCCACAACTTGTTTTCTACTTCTTTGTATCAACTTCTTTCATATTTCATTTTCACTTTACATTTTCACAAACCAACCTTTTGCTTTGTTTTCACCTAACATTAACATAATTTTTCTCTTCTACTTTTTTTTATTCTTTTTGAAACAAAGAAGGAACTTCAAGATAAACAAGAGAACCGAATATGAAGCTTCCATCGCTCCCCTTCCATGTGGATTCTACCAGTTTAGCTTCTTAGCTATAATGGTAGTTTCGAGGAAACAGTAGCACCTTTTTAAGAACATATTCATTTTCAATTTCAACCATTTTCGTGCACTATTCCACCCTCGAACAGGCACTGCCGCCATTTCTCTATACCATGATGTGGACATTGGGCAAGGAGATTTTGAAACATTCAAAGTACCTCCAAAAAAGTTCACTATAGTCTTGCTTAGATTATATGATGTTCTTTCAAATGAGAGCAATTTTATGAATAGGGTAGAATTTCTTTAAGAAAACTTTAATGAAATAATCCCACGATGTGACAGAATCTACCGCCAAACTGTAAAGTAATTCCTTGGCTAGGTCCTTAAGGGAGAAAGGTATGAAACGCAACCTAACAACATCATCTCTTAGCTGGGGTATTCTCATCATAAGACATACTTTCTCAAATTTTCTTATGAAGAAGTACGCATTCCCAGACTCTAGACAATGAAACATGAGAAGAGTATTAATGAATTGAGACTTGAGCTCAAAGTTGTTGCCACTGGCTTCGGGAAGCCAAGTGCAAGATGGAAGAGAAGTTCTAATCGGGTAGAACCTATCCTACAAAGATGTGATTTGGGCCATGTTTGGAATGTGTTCAGGTGGTGAAGTGAGTGTGTGCAAGGTATTCCTAACTAATCAAGTTGAAGTTCTGTCCCTTGACCACACTTGCATGAATGTTCATACCACAAACAAGTTGATAAGGCAAACAAACAAAGAAAGAAAAAGGTCAACCAAGCCTTAATTAGGCAACCCTAGACCTTGACGAATCTCAACTGGGTGACTATCTAGGAGAGAGATATTGCTATAATATGACTACATGCTAATCGGCCAGGTAGGGGTAAGATTCAGTTAGAGGTATCCATGTTTTCAGTAACGAGCCTAATTATACCAAACCACTGATCTTCGAGGCTTAACCTCTTAATCCCCACTCCTTAGACACCAATTTTGCACAAGTCAAATTCTAACAATTTTCTGCCGATGTCAAATCTGTCTGAGATGTCCTAGGGCCAACATTTAGTTAGATTTTAGTAAGCTTAGGTTGTAAGTGCAATGGAGATGATTTTTCGGGCTAAGAAAGAGTAATGACTCTCCCACCTTATCTTATCTTTGGGATTTGCCCTTAAGTCATTTTCATGCGACATGTGCAAATATATAGCAAAAAGTAACACTCAAAGCAATATAAATCACTCAAGAATATTTTCTTTGTTATATGCTACGAAAATGTACCTTGTTCCAGCACCCTTCAATAGTATTGAAAGCAAATGGAATTAGATGAATGCCTAGATGCAAGTCTAACTATTTTTTAACAATTTCAATCAATTAGTTACTATTGAGTTAGTAAAGTGAGCAAAATTAAACAATTAGGAAATAGTTATAGCAGCAGAAGATGAATTTAGCAATGCAGTAGCCCCTGCACAAAACTTGGTTAGTAGTTCAACCAGATAGCCACGCAAACACAGCTTTGATCGTGAAAACTTGGCTTTTCTAAAGGGTCTTATGCTCTGCTTTTTAGAGTAGAGGCACAAGTCAGAAATGTATGTTCTGCAGCAAAAAATTTCTTTCGATTTGTCCTTGCACACAAAAGTAGAGAAGCAAATTATTAATCCTTGAAAAATATTGTTCACTCCCCCGCAATGGCACCACAATTTGATTAGAAAAAATTGAGACACTAAAATATGTATTCTAAAATCAGAAATCTTTCTCTGGCATTTCACAATTCTACCATTATAGCAAGTGGCTATGCAGGTCATGATCCACAAAGAGGATGCTAAGAAGCTTTCCAGTATATTTCTTAAAGCAATTTCTTCTATGCTTCTAAAACAAAATAAAAAGAAAAGGGAGAGAAAAGAGATTTGTGTTGTTGGTCATTTGAAAGTTGATTTTGGATTGAGAAGAAGAAAAAAAGAAAAGAAAGTTAAAAGATGATAAAAAGAAAGCTAGGGTTTTGAAAAATTGAAAAAACTAGGAAGAAGAAAATAAGTTTCTAAAAAGAAAACCAAGAAAAGTCAAGTAGAAGAAATCAAAGCAAAAGTACGCAAAAAAATACTTGGTTTAAAGAAAAATTCAAAGCTCACTAATCATCTAATCACCACTAATTTACTAATCTCTTGAAAGATATGTGCCTCAATTTGAATCATTGGCCAGAGTTCAACCTTGGAATTGGCAAAAGAATCAAGTAAAACATATAAGTTGGTGATAAGAACTCCTACTTGCAACAATACTACATCAAACTTGAACAAGAACAAAATTTGACTTAGTATTATATTAGCAAATAATATGTTAACACCCATCCTTATGTACCTTCAAGAACACTTTTAAGATTGCAAGGCTTAAGTTAAGACATATAAATGAATCAACTAGGTTCACAATCAATCGAGGGTTAGAAGTCAGTGGCATTAGAGATTAGTGAGGCATGAAAGAGGGTTAGTTCATTATAGTTAAATCAAAGCAAAAAGAAGAGCAAGTAAATAAAAGATGCATTTTGAAATGAAATGAACACTAGAAGAGATTGAAGAAAATGTTGATCCCGTGTATTCAATTGTCACTCTTAAATACAATATCTCTTTCACAACTCTTTCTGGATCAAAACAAAAGAAACTATAAGAAATTACAAAAGAAAATGAAAACAAGAAATCCTAGAGAAATTCTTAGCTTCTACTGTCTGCCTCCCCCTGTCTCTGGCTCTGATGGAGTATTTATAGGAGAAAACCACTGCGCCTCAAGTGATCATGGCTTCACATCAAAAAGCTGATCAACAACCATAATTTTGTCGTGGATTCGCGGCGTGGCCATTGGCTTAGCGCTTTCAGCTCCAAAATATCCTCGTCCAGATGTTTCACGTGCCTATTTAGAAAACAGATTCTGGATCTCGGGTCTGTAGAGAATCTGCATTGGTTTTATTGGGCTAAAGAAATTAATCCTTTAAAAATCCAATTTTTTTGGGCTTTTTGGGCTATTTCTTCTCCTTCACCATTAATTAAAGACTTGCACACCATTAGACAAGAAGAGAGTTAAATAGCAGAGTTAAATGTGAAAATATGATATAAAATATGCAACATATGTGAATAATGAGCAGCTTGATTACTCATCAATTTTACATATTTTACACCATATTCTCTCATTTATTTTAAATTAAATTATGCTATTTAATCTTCCCTTTGTTTATTAGTGTGCAGGTTACTTATTTAATATTTAAGGAGGAAAAAAACCCAAAAAGACCAAGGGTCCTAATTAAATTCGGAGTCGAAATCAATTATTTTTCAATTGAAGAGAAATAATGAATATTTTTAGAATATCCACTTTTCACAATTCTGAGAATATATATTTAGATTACTGGATGAGGCGAAATTGCAGAAGAAAACGCAACATTACCAGACCCTGAATCGTCACGTTTTCTCCTATATTGTCACGAAAATGCAGGGCTTCACGTTTTGGTGTCCCTCTGATTTCTCATGTCCTTCGGCGTTCTCCTATAAATACCCTATAAATGGAAGAGGCAAAAAGATATCCACACAGAGATCAAAACTAGGGTTTTAGATTAGTTTAGTTTAGTTTTTTATTTTATTTTCTATTTCTTTGTAATTTAGATTAGAGAGAGATTCATAAGAAAAAGAGGGAAAGTGAATTCAATAGTTTGATGTAAGTTCCTTCTTCTCTTATTGTTTCTTTATCTAATTGAAAATTTCTTTTTTACTTTATTTTTTTTTTGTGTTTTTCTTCATGGTTTAAGTTTATTAACCTTCTAGATTACTTTCTTCTCTTTTGATTTCTAAATCTATATGAATCTTATAGCTTGGGAATAGCCTTGCCATTTCGAGTGCCACCGATAGTTCGTGATGATAGATTCTCTCTTTTTCTGTATTAATTCATGTTTGCTCTTTGAATTTTGATAATATAATGTGGATGTGAATCGAGTCTCTTCTTATAGGTTATGCACTGATTGTCTTCAATTCAAAGTGAACGGTCACCAAAGATCTAAGATTAGACAATCGTTTGAAGAGGTAACTAATCTTGTTGGAACACTTAGTAGATTTTTGAAAAACACCTAGAAGGGGGTGAATAGGTGCTATGCTAATCTAATGAACTTTTAAAGACAAGTTAAGATGTATGATGCAAGCGGTCACTCAAAACAAGAAATTGAAGCCGAATTCCCCGTGAAGGGCTCTAGAGCTTCTCTTTGATTCCTCTAGATTATGAATCGAGGTGCTTAACGGCTTCCTTGTTGATATGAATATAGACGAAAAAATGCAAGAAGATGAAATGAATGCGATAATAAAACAAGGCAAGTATTAGCACAAGTACAAGAATGTAAAACAACAAAAAAAGAAAATCAATCGCAAACACAAGAGAATTTGTTTCGAGGTTCGAGCCACTGCTCTACGTCCCCGCTTTCACCACAATGAAGGATTTTCTTTAAATCCACAAAGGGAACTTCCACATCGGAACCTTACACCCAAGGGATTACAATTGGTCTACACAAGACCGGAGTACCCAACTTCAATAATACTATCCTCACACAAGAGGAACCACAACTCAAAGGAATACAAGTCACTTGGTGATCTAAAAAGACCACAAACACTCTCTTACAACTTCTTATAGAATGGAGATGATTTTTGGCTCAAGAAGTAAAGTGAGAGAAAATTTTCAGTAGTAAGAGTTTAGAAGATTTGAAAACCAACTGAAAATTTTTGCAATAGAAAGAACTTTGAAAATGGAAAGCAATGAAACACTTCTTCTCTTGAAAACTTGAAACTTGGAGATTTTTCTTATGAAAAAATCAAAGACCCATGACCATTTTTTGTAGGCAAAGTATAAATACAATTTATAAGTGTTACCAGGTCATTAGGGGTGAGTTTAGCCACTTGGAAACAAGAAATAGCTGTTGGAATTCATAAAAAAAAAAACAGACCAGAATAGAGCCGTGGTGTCAGTCTGAACAGCTGCCGGTCGACCGGCCGGTTGACCGGCAGGCCACTTGGCAAAGTAGCCGTTGGCTCTGGTTGACCGCCCGGTGGACCGCCCGACATTTTGAAAAAGAGGCGGTCGACCGGTACAAACCGAGAGTGAGTGGCTTGCAGTCGGTCGACCGGTCGGTAGACTGAGGGTTGACGGTCGACCGCCCCGATTGACAGACAGACGTGTACAGCGTGCACGTCCACGGCCAAAAGGGCCCAGTCGACCGGCCGGTCGACCGAGTTGACCTGAAACAGTTACGGTCGACCGGTCGGTCGACCATGAAGGCCTGAAATAGGATATAAACAAAATTTTGAATATGAAAATATTTTTAAAATATTTTTTATTGGTTTGAGGGTTAAGTAGCATAGTATAGGAGATAAAATACATGTTCTAAACTTGATATAAAAATTTAAAAATTATGAAATATGTATTTCAACTTAACATGCAACAAAATCAATATCACCAAAAACTTATATTTTGAAAAGTGTATTTTGTGTGTGTCACTTCTTGAGCACATATATCATATCTTTACTCTTTAACATACTAAAACTCTTACAAGGGTCTAGGAGACTATAAGGTCTTCAATTGGGCTTTTCCATTTGTATCGTTGAGTTTGCTTGAATTCTTGATCCCGTATTTGAGTCATCTTGAGTCAACACCACCTTCCTTTAGGGAAGAAACTTCTTGAATCCTAATAACCCTGAAATAATCTTAAACACTTAAACTTGATTAGTACAAATAACTATATATGTTTTGTGATCATCAAAACTCTAAAACCGGGTGATTGTAACCTTGGGCCAACAATCTCCCCCATTTTGATGATGACAAAACATATGAGTTATTTAGAAATAAATGTGGAAGGAGCTTGAAAAAGCTGAAAGCACACCTAGAGGGGGGTGAATAGGTGTAAGTGCTAATCTAGTGCACTAAATGCGCTAAATGCGGAATCTAATGCATATTTTACAACACACTTAATACAACACACAAGTGTAGCCGAATTCCCCGTGAAGGGCTCTGGACTAACTCCTCTTGATTCCCCTTGAATGGGTTGAGGTGCTATGTGAAGCTCTTGTGGTTAAGTACAAGTGAGGCACACACAAACAACCAAGCATATACAAGATATAGCAATATGAATTATGCAAGGCACAACACAAGCAATGAATGATATGACAATATGTATAATGCTAAGAATGATGCTTTGCACAATATAAAGAGAGAGAGAGAGTTAGAGAGACAAGTGGATCAAACGCAAACACAAGGATATGTTTCGAGGTTCGAGCCCCTAGCTCTACATCCCCGCCTACACCACCGTGTAGGATTTCAATCCACTATAGGAGTACCGAACTCCTCTCTCAATCCTTACAAAGCCACCGAGGCTATACAACCACAATCCACCTCTACCGAAGAGGGATAAGGCCCGTAGCCAATACAATCACAATCACCTCTACCGAAGAGGGATCCAAACACCACTCCGATTAACCTCTAACAAAGAGGGATACACAAAAGCAAAGAGGGTTTACAACTTAGAGGCTTAACCTCAAACACTTCTCTTTTTCTCTCTTTTCCACAAAACAAAGATCCTAAATAGATTAGGATAGAAGATAAGCTCAAGTGTGGAAACTAGGTTTTTTGGAAACAAGCAACAAAGAAAAACTATTTGGGAAATCTCTTGTAAAAGATAGAAAATGAAAACCAATACAATCTCCCAAAACCCTAGTTTTCTTTGATTTTTCAAAAACCCAAAACAATAAAGATGAGAAATTTAAAGCCCAAAACTCTTTTTAAAACTTGTTTTAAACTCAGGAAAACTGAGAATTTTTCTCTTGTAAAAACCTTGGCCAAAATCCCAAAGAATTGGGGTTTATATAGGCCCATCAGAAAACTAGCCGTTAGGCTGATGTGGCAGCCTGACAGGCTATCGGTCGACCGGCCCAGTCGACCGCCAACGGTCAGAATTGTGACCGTTGGGCAAACACGGTCGACCGGCACGGTCGACCCAAACAAACAGAGAGCACTGCTCTCAGACCCGGTCGACCGCTCGGGTCGACCGTCCCAGAGCTGCCAAACGTGCACAGATCTGTGCTCGTCGGTCGACCGGCCCTGTCGACCGACTTCATCCCAAGTCGACTACTAAACTGACTTAGTCGACTGGTTGAAGCCTGGAACAGAAAACCGGGTCAAAAAAACAGTTTAAAAATATTTTGAAAAATCTTTTAACACTTCTAAAAATCACCAAAAATAGTTTTGACATTTTATATTGAAACACAAACAAGTGATAAAAATTCCAAGACATGTATCAATCATATCAATTCATTTTTGAGTCTTGCAAATTTTATCAAAAACAAAACTTGTATTTTATCAAACTTGGATTTTCCAACACATGAATAGGAAAGTCAAAATAAGTTTATCTAGTAAGTTTAAAGCAACTATGTATATCTAGAACATATCTAATATACATAAAAATAAAGTAAACTTATTTTGATCTACTATTCATGAAAACCAAAATCCAAAACATGAAACGTGCGTGTTTGTGCACTTGAGCATATCAACTATACTAAGCTTTACAAATGGATCTAAAACACACTAACTAAACTAGGATACCTAAGTCTTCTTGATGATCTTCATCTTCAAGTTGACTTGCTCCAAAACTCCGTGATCCAACGAGCAAGGCTATGTATGATCTTGATGCTCGGCCCTGGAATCACCATGAAAAGCTTCTAAACTCCTTGTTGAAGCTAATCACCAACTAATATCTTGGTTAATGATCTGAAACTTAAACAACACAAGATTATTAGTAAACATAACTACATGAGTTAATCATCATCAAAACTAGGGTGGAAAGCCTTTGGGCCAACAATCTCCCCCCTTTTGATGATGACAAAACTCATGGAGTTATATATGCATGGATTAAAGTTAAGCTTCAAAGAAGCTCCCCTTAACTCATGCATAAACAAATAAACAAAAGATATGCAATGAATGTACATAAACATGTATGCATCAACATGCATAAAAACACATAAACATGTTCTAGAAGCTCTAGATATCAATTAAATTAATAAAACATTAACAAAAATACTAGATGCTCTAGATACCAATAAAACTTAATATATGCAAAAACATAAGTATGCATATATAAACTTGTACCAGTCATGCATACTAAAAGGATTTTGGTTATATATGCATGTTAAACTCTCAAATAATTCTCCCCCTTTTTGTCAATCATCAACAAAGGGGTAAACAATTAAAACAATAAAATGAGGGGTAAAAATCTTTCTCCCCCTTTTGTCAATCAAAACAATACAAACAATGTTCTCCCCCTTTTTGTCTAAAAACAAAAACAAGTCAATAAGGGGTGACAATCAATAGGATATTAATTGAAAATATGTCAAGTAGCATCTTGATACCAATTGAAAGTAAACAACGATCAATAAATGTTATATGCTATATACATTCATGAAGAGGAAGACGCTTACACATATGCATTACATGAAAGAGGGATGTTAAGCCCTAATTCACATAACACACATTATGTAATGCATAAGAGGAGATGTGAAGCTCCCCCTACACACGTGTACCACATAAAGAAGAGATGTTAAGCTCTTCAATACAAGATACACTCATCATGAATCTATATGTAGAAGAGATGTTAAGCTCTCCTTGCATATAGTCAATATAAATCAAAACTTTTGTATTTTACTTTAAACAAAATTTTTAGATACCAATTTAAAACACAAGACATCTTGATATCAAAAGATAGTATTTTTTTTATGCCAAATAAACAATTGAATGACTATTTTCTATCATAAAGTAAGGGAGTGGAAATATAAGTACCAACAAAAGATGAAAATCGAATTCTCTCCCCCTTTATGAAATACCAACAAAAACTATGCGTAGGCTTGAAATAAGATACTAATTGAAAACTAAATCAATTGAAATGAAGTTGAAGCTCAAGCTTTAGCATAAACAACATTTGTGCAGATTTATATCTTGAGCACAAATAAAACAAGTATATGTCTATGAAATAGAATGAGTACCAATCACTAATAGATGATACCAATTGAAAATATACATACACAATAAACATATGAGTATACAAAAAGATCAAAAATGATACCAATTGAAAGAGTTCAATGATACCAATTGACATAACAATAAGTTCAAGTGTATACATCATATTACAATACCTCCCAATCATGGTTCAAGTTTTTAAATGATTTTCATTTTAAGGCATTCATGAACATGATCTCCCATCCATCCTCCCATTAGGGTAGGGGATTTCAAAAATAGATTTGAAAAATAGGCTTTGTTTGAAAAACTCTACCAAAATGAAGAATACCGTAACTAGTTAAATGGAAAGACTTTTAAACTAGTACGAAATCCTTCAAGCAAGGAATAAACTAAAAATAATTTTCATAAAACACATGTAAATCACATAGCACTTAAAACACTCAATATTCAATAAAGTCCATAATGCTCATGAAAACATACTCATGAGAAATATTTTAAAAATGGTGAGTGTACAAGTAATGTGTGACATGGCATTATGAAATATCCAATTAAGCTCAAAATTCCTTGAAACAAAAAAACATGAAAATCAATAAAACTTATTTAATCTTCAAGGTATATGTATGTCCTATACAAATTAAGGTATACATACATATCCAAACACAACGAGTCCACAAAGATATATGCATGAAGGCACGTGGCTCAAAAGGATGTATATGTATAACAATAATTTGGACAAGATAGACATATACATGAAGTTAAACAATTAAACACAAAATCAAGAAAAATTAAATCTTCACCAAAACAAATTTCATTTCAAGGTATATGTATGAATTGTCAACACAATAAGTATACATACATATCCCTAAACACAATTGAGTCCATATATAGATTTGCATGAAAGGCAAATGACTCAAAGGGTATACATGTATGTCTTAAAGTTTGGCAATACAAACATGTACATGAAATGAAACACGCAATCATAAAACAAATCTAAAAATAGGAATACAAGTTTAAAATGCATGAATCATCAAAACTAGACTATACTAGCACATCTAATGGGTTCAAATAAGCGTTCAAGCACAAACATATATAAATTTATTTGTGGCCCACTATATGCACAAGTATATACCTAGTTTTAGTGAAAACTAACATCTAAACATATATTCAAATCATGTAGCATCAAAAACAAGATAAAATCATCATGATAAATTTAAACATGATTATTATGTAAATTCACATGTTATTAAACCTATGATAAACATGATAGCTAAACAAGGGTTAGAACACTAAAATAATGGTCCATATTAATATGGGTATCTCAAAATGACTAAACATGTATATCACAAGTCTAATAAGCATGTCATTTACATACTAATCACTAAACAATGAAACATGCTATGAAAGATAAACATGGAAAGCATGTAAACAATAGATAAGGAGTTAGAGATTCGATACCAAAACCAATGAGGGCACCGCTCTAGTTCTCCAAAACAAGGTGGTCTTCTCTACCAAACTTCCCTTGAAAGTGATGCATCCAATTGATTTCCTTTAAGTACGGAACGCATCCACTCCAAGGTGCCGCTACTCTCACGTCATGTGAGAGCCCACACCTACATTAAACAAAGGAGGGGTGGTCTTTGGTACCCACATCTTATTGGGTCCATGGGGGTTAGTACCTTCTCTAACCCAAACAAAATTCTTTGCTAAATTTACATTATGTAATCTATCAAAAAAATTTAGCAAGGTGGCCCTTACGTCCACAATGTGTACAAGTGTACACATGAGCATACATGTGATGAGAGTGTCCGTGATGAGCATGTGTATGCCGTGGAGGGTGTGCATGCATAAAGGATGGAACTTGTTTCTTTCGAACCAAGGTTTCCAACCGTGAGTGGTTCATGGCACATTGGCTCATAGTGGAGCCCAAACAATCAACTTTCTTCTTAAGCAAGCAAATATCATCATTAATCTTAGAAGAAGAAGTGTGGCATGCAATAGGTGAAGTGTGTGATACTACCCTAGCATGGCAAACATGTGCATCAATCTTATTTTACAAAACATCATTTTTCTTTAAACACACATCCAAATCAATTGAAATAGAAATAATTTTGTTTTTCAAAGCAACATTCTCTTTTAAAACAAAATCAATTTTTGAAGACAAAACATCATTATTTTTCACAAGAGTTTCACAATCATTTTTAGATTTTAAAACTTTATTTTCTTTTAGGGCAAGATCAAGTTGAGACCTTAATGAATCCCTCTCATTAGCAATCTCCTCTTTCTCTTACAAAACAACATCAAGTCTAAAAATCAAATTTTTATTTTCATTTTCAAGGCCTAGACTCTTCTTTTTCAAAACATTATATTTTTCAATAAGTTTTTCACAAACTATGGAAAGTTCTTCACTTAAAGCATGTGGGACAACATAATCATTACATGAAGAACTAGCACTATCATCACAATCTAAGTGGGGTTTCGAATGTACCTCAAGGGAGTCATTCCCTTGTATCATTAAGCATTGAGAGTCGGATTCTCCACTAGATTCCTCTTCTTATTGGATTTGCACTTGAAGCTTGGAGGTGTTGGTGGTTGTCAACAAATTCCACACTGCAAAGGCGGAATCAAAGTTAGAAACACGCAAAAGATATTCTTTAGGAAGTGTGCTTCTAATGGTCTCAAGGGCTTGTGCATTGGCCCCTATATGATTGCGATCTCCAAGATAGCATTTCTTGGTGGCCGCAAGAAAGACATGCAAACCTAGGGTCTTTAGGTACATGGACATCCTATACTTCCAAACAACAATGTTGGAAGGGTCAAAGCTAGGTGGGGTCATGAAGTCCATGGTAAACTATATGAGTGTGCAAACAAGCAAATGCAAACAAGATTAGCAAACAAATGGATCTTCTCCTAGGATGTTAAGCCTAAGTATCAGGAGCACTAGCTCTGATACCAATTGAAAGAACGCCTAGAGGGGGGTGAATAGGTGTAATTGCTAATCTAGTGCACTAAATGCGCTAAATGCGGAAGCTAATGCAAATTTTGCAACACACTTAATACAACTCACAAGTGTAGCCGAATTTCCCGTGAAGGGCTCTGGACTAACTCCTCTTGATTCCCCTTGAATGGGTTGAGGTGCTATGTGAAGCTCTTGTGGTTAAGTACAAGTGAGGCACACACAAACAACCAAGCATATACAAGATATAGCAATATGAATTATGCAAGGCACAACACAAGCAATGAATGATATGACAATATGTATAATGCTAAGAATGATGCTTTGCACAATATAAAGAGAGAGAGAGAGAGAGTTAGAGAGACAAGTGGATCAAACGCAAACACAAGGATATGTTTCGAGGTTCGAGCCCTAGCTCTACATCCCCGCCTACACCACCGTGTAGGATTTCCAATCCACTATAGGAGTACCGAACTCCTCTCTCAATCCTTACAAAGCCACCGAGGCTATACAACCACAATCCACCTCTACCGAAGAGGGATAAGGCCCGTAACCAATACAATCACAATCACCTCTACCGAAGAGGGATCCAAACACCACTCCGATCAACCTCTAATAAAGAGGGATACACAAAAGTAAGGAGGGTTTACAACTTAGAGGCTTAACCTCAAACACTTCTCTTTTCTCTCTTTTCCACAAAACAAAGATCCTAAATAGATTAGGATAGAAGATAAGCTCAAGTGTGAAAACTAGGTGTTTTTGGAAACAAGCAACAAAGAAAAACTATTTGGGAAATCTCTTGTAAAAGATAGAAAATGAAAACCAATACAATCTCTCAAAACCCTAGTTTTCTTTGATTTTCCAAAAACCCAAAACAATAAAGATGAGAAGTTTAAAGCCCAAAAACTCTTTTTAAAACTTGTTTTAAACTCAGGAAAACTGAAAATTTTTCTCTTGTAAAAACCTTGGCCAAAATCCCAAAGAATTGGGGTTTATATAGGCCCATCAGAAAACTAGCCGTTAGGCTGATGTGGCAGCCTGACAGGCTATCGGTCGACCGGCCCGGTCAATCGCCAACGGTCAGAATTGTGACCGTTGGGCAAACACGGTCGACCGGCACGGTCGACCCAAACAAACAGAGAGCACTGCTCTCAGACCCGGTCGACCGCCCGGGTCGACCGTCCCAGAGCTGCAAAACGTGCACAGATCTGTGCACGTCCGTCGACCGGCCCTGTCGACCGACTTCATCCCAAGTCGACTACTAAACTGACTTGGTCGACTGGTTGAAGCCTTGAACAGAAAACTGGGTCAGAAAAACAGTTTAAAAATATTTTGAAAAATCTTTTAACACTTCTAAAAATTACCAAAAATAGTTTTGACATTTTATATTGAAACACAAACAAGTGA
The DNA here is from genome assembly GCA_038442645.1 of Agave tequilana. Classification (NCBI taxonomy): domain Eukaryota; kingdom Viridiplantae; phylum Streptophyta; class Magnoliopsida; order Asparagales; family Asparagaceae; genus Agave; species Agave tequilana. The sequence goes on along the minus strand of JAVJIF010010182.1, from coordinate 47,955 downwards.
TAAAAATTTCAAGACATGTATCAATCATATCAATTCATTTTTGAGTCTTACAAATTTTATCAAAAATAAAACTTGTATTTTATCAAACTTGGATTTCCAACACATGAATAGGAAAGTCAAAATAAGTTTATCTAGCAAGTTTAAAGCAAGTATGTATATCTAGAACATATCTAATATACATAAAAATAAAGTAAACTTGTTTTGATCTACTATTCATGAAAACCAAAATCCAAAACATGAAACGTGTGTGTTTGTGCACTTGAGCATATCAACTATACTAAGCTTTACAAATGGATCTAAAACACACTAACTAAACTAGGATACCTCAGTCTTCTTGATGATCTTCATCTTCAAGTTGACTTGCTCCAAAACTCCGTGATCCAACGAGCAAGGCTATGTATGATCTTGATGCTCGGGCCCTGGAATCACCATGAAAAGCTTCTAAACTCCTTGTTGAAGCTAATCACCAACTAATATCTTGGTTAATGATCTGAAACTTAAACAACACAAGATTATTAGTAAACATAACTACATGAGTTAATCATTATCAAAACTAGGGTGGAAAGCCTTTGGGCCAACAAAAGCGCCCCCTCAAATAATGCTATCTATCAAGAATAAGAAACGAATATTATAACGAAATGAATTGAAAAGTATGTATGAAAAAGAAATAATAACTCAAAAGTATTTCTCAAAAAAGAGTCAAGTCAATAAAGCATGTTTGAAGAGTATTTGCAAATTTTCATGAATCCATAATAAAAACATTTAATTCACCGCATATAAAGGAAAATCTATTATAATCTAGTAGTTTAGTAAAAATATCCGCAAGTTAAAAATCGGTAGAAACATAATCAATTTCAATATCACCTTTGTCATAATGATATCTAAGAAAGTGATACCGAATGTCAATGTGCTTAGTCTTACTTGAAATCACCTAGAGGGGGGGTGAATAGGTGATGGCTATATGAAATGACAATAATGCGGAATTTAAAACTATTTAAAATAATGAGCACAATTAAATAACTTGCAAGTAAATAAGCAATTTAGTAGAGAAGGTAAGAGAGAGATAGAGGTTAGAGAAAATGTGGACAATCGCAAACGCAAGGATTTTTCCGAGGTTCGAGCCACGCTCTACGTCCCCGCCTTCACACTTGAAGGATTTCCACTATTGGTGATCCCACCGGATCCTCAATATAAGGACACACTTGTCCTATCTCTCGGTATCGCAACAACACTTTGAAGCACACCCGCTCGCTTGAGGCCGATGCCTCTACAACTTCTCAAATGAAGAAAAAGTTGATCACACTTGATCAAAAGGCTCACTTTGCACAATCTTATAACCAATATGAAAGAGATGATACTTGGGATTGTATAGTGTAAAAGACTAGAGAGAAGTAGAGAGGATTGCTTCAAGAAGGTGTTGGAAATTTTGGCTTTGATGAAAATCTTTTCTAAAATGCTAAGCTTTTGAAAACTTGAATTTTTACTTGTAAATCTTGTGTTTTAGTTTGTAGAAGTGTCCCACTATTTATAGGGGATGAAAAACAAACTATACAGCTCAAAGGAGTCGTTGGGGTGAATCCCAACAAAAAATCTGACCAGAAAAATAGAGCAGTTAGAGTCTGTCAGAACTTCTGACAGCTAACGGTCGACCGGGCTGGTCGACCGCCAACGGTCATAAATCCGACCGTTGGGGAAGTCGGTCGACTGGGCGGCCGACCGAGACCAAATCCAGAGAGCAACTCTCTGTCGGTCGACCGTTGCGGTCGGCCGAAGAAAAACAGAGAGCAAACCAAGTTTGCTCGGTCGACCGCTCGGTCGGCCGACGTGCACACATGCACAGCGTGCACGTCGGTTGACTGGGTCGGTCGACCGAACTCTGCCAGAACTCTTTTCCAGAGTCTGCTAAAGAGAGAAGGGAATTTTGGTTAAAAATATTTTGGTTAAGGATTTATAAAACAAGGTTCTAGGACTTATAAAACTCAGAGTGTGATCATAAATCAACACCCAAACATGTTAGAACTTTATTTGATGAAAATCCTTTTTGATAAAGTGAAAAATGATTTTTCTAAAAACTGATTTTTCCAAAATGGTTTTTCCAAAAACTAAGTTAGAAATTTTGTTCTAAAAATTGTTTTGAAGTCATGAAGCAATACTAGAAGTGTGTGTGTGACAATCCCAAATATTCTACCTCTATCATCTAGGTTTTGACAAAATCATCTAAAAAAATACTAACTAAAAAGAAAATTACAAATCTTGAGTTTCTTCTTCTTGTTTGATCCGGGAGCGCTTCTATTGTGCTAGGCTCGGGGATCCAAATCCTTTGCGGCGTCCAAAAGCGTGAGTCTTGAGTTGGAGCCGTCAAATCAACTATTATTTTTACCTGAAACTTATATAAACAAAATTGTTAAAAACATAACTAAATATGTTTTGTTATCATCAAAATGTCAGGCTAATGGCCTTTGGGCCAACAATCTCCCCCTTTTGATGATGACAAAACATATATAGTTATCATAAATATTTTGGGTGGAGACTTCAAGTGAAGCTCCCCCTCAACACATGCATATATCAAAGAGATATTCAGGCATAAAAAATATAGTATATGGAAATGAAACACATGCCAATCGACCATGCATAAATACTGGATATCCAAAATAAAATGGATGCCATAAAAGAGTAACTCATGTCCATACAAACATATAACCATAAAACACACATATAACCATAAAACACATGTCCACACAATACATGTCCATAACAAAACAAAATACTACAACCCAAAATACACAAAAATACAAAATAAAGTACTACAGCCCAAAGAGTCTCATAAATATCTCTCCCCTTTTTGACATCATCAAAAGGGGTAAAGAAAATCACTCCTCATCATCTGACTCTGACTCCTCATTATCAGAACCAGAGTCACCTTCCTCAACGCCATGACCCTCAACATCATCACCACCATCATCATCATCATTCTCATCATCCTCCTCAGAATCAATCGCAGCAACAGCAGGCTGTGGTGCTGGAGGAGCGGTAGGAGCCCTGCCGGAAATGGAGGGCCGGAGGAAGGAAGCGGTCGTGCATACGCCGTGGGATCCGGAGCTCGCATATCATACTTCACATAGAGTGTGCCAAATTGTGATTCCATGTAACGGATGGAATCAGCAAAGTAGCCCATGTCATTGCGAAGACCATGGTAGCGAGCGGTCATCTCCTCACGATGTGACGCAATCTCCGCAGATATCTGAGTGTGATGCTACTGGATCTCAGCGAAAATCTGGGTACGATGCTCCTGTAACTGAGCTCGTAACTCAGAAGAAAAGAAGGACTGGAGATCAGAGGGAATAGATGATCCCGAAGCAGAAGAGGACCCTGGAACATGAGAAGTAGGAAGAATAGGCGGCTGCTGGGGAGCAGGATGACGCATCCCAGCACGCATCCTCTTTAGGAGGGAACTGTTAATGTCAATGGAGGGATCAGAGGGCCTCACAGAAGAGAGATCAAAGTTGAGCTGCCTCAACAGTTAAGAAATAATCATCCCATAAGGCAAGTGCCTATAGGGATATGAATGTGATCTGAGGTCATGTAGGAGATGATAAGCCTGGGGATGTTAATCTTAATACCTCGCAGAAGGTAATAGACAACCAATGGAACAGATCCCCTAGCGTGGCTGAACTCTCCTGATTTGGGCAGGAGGTTGTAAAAGATGATCTTGGTAAGAACTTGAGCAGTGAGAGAAAAATACTTCACTTCTTCATTTCTCACCAGACCGGGGTTATCATCCCCATGAAGCAAAGTAGACGCGGTGAGCGCAGACTCACCGGCCGGATACTCAAAATCTTGAAGATCTAGAGAATACACATCAACTCCCTCACAGGAGAGATGTAAAAGATCAGCAAACTCTTGGAAAGAGATGTCAATGTTTCTCCCAAGTACTCTAAATCTAACCCTGTTACCCTCAAAGGATAGATTTGTGTAAAAATATGGAATAAGAGAGGTGTAAACAGGTTGCCTAATGGAAAGGAAATGATCAAGTGAATTATTCCTCAAAATGTGTGGTATGTTCAGGTGTTCAAAGTCTTTGAGAATCACACATCTACCAGAAATGATAGTTTTCTCTGAAAGAAGAATATAGCGATTTTCAGCTTGAGGAGATACAAAAGGAGGTTTGGATTTGCTTGAAGGAGTAGGGGCTATGGATTTACCCTTCTCAGATCTAGACCTTTTAGGCATTTTAGGCTAATAAAGAACAAGGTCAAAATCCACACAATAAACAAGGTAAAAGGCTTGATCTATACTAGATGAAGGCTAGATCTAAGCAAGAATATGATAGATAACAAGTATTGATGCAAGATCTGAGAAAAAGACAATTTTTACCTTGAAAGAGTGATGAACAAAGAGACAAATCCCGAAAACCCTTGAAATAGACATAGATCTACGCCTGAAAGTGAGGATCCAACAATTTTTAAGGAGATTTGGGGTTGGATTTGAGGTGGAATGAGTTGGAAGAGGGATTTTAGGGTTTTTGGGAGAGAAAAGGTGAGAAGTCGGCGGAGGTAAATGAGTGAAATGAGAGTTTAGGGCTTTAAATAATCATGGGTAAAAGCAGTTTTCCCGTCTTCCGGTCTACCGGTCCGGTCAACCGAAATAACCCGAGAGCAAAGTCCATCTCAGTCGGACGACCGCCCGGTCGGCCGGCTCAGGAAGAGTAAAAAAAAATCTTCCAGGTTAGGTCGGTCGACCGCTCCGGTCGACCGGTCTTGCCCAAAACTAACAGTAAGCAAAACCAGTTTAAAAAAAATTTTATTTTTTTAAAAGATTTCAACAGCAGATATGTATATTAATTTAAAATACCCTAAATAATGTTTTAAAATGCTTTAAATCATACAAGTTATTAAAATCAACAAAAAATTATATCAATGTTTATTTATAATTAAATAAAGCAATGAATTTGAGATGTTGAAGCCGAATACCCCGTGAAGGGTTCTGAACTTCTCCTCAAGATTCCTCTAGATAAGAGTTGAGGCGCACAATTGTCATCTCAATTATTTGCTTTAAAATGCTTTAAATATTTAGTTTTAACAAAATACATATACAACAAATTTTAGACATGTGGACACAAACAAATTATATGGCATAAAAAAAGAAAAACATGATAATATTCATTTGATCAAAGCATACATATAAGCATAATGGAAATGCAAGTTTACTCTAACACATATCAATATAGCACAATGGTAAACTAACAATCCTATGCATATATATAAAAAAAACTTTTATGTGGAGAAATTACCAAACCGAGGGCATTCTCCAAAATAGGTGCCTCTATGATAGCGATGCAAGCGACGATATGTTCGTTGAGCGTTGATGCATCTACCACCCGGGTACCGTCTCCCCCTACGTCTTGGAGGAAGAAGACCCATCTGTATCAACTAAATTTGGTGTGTCTTTTGGTACCCATATCTTTTTGGGTCCTTTAGGGTTAGTATCTTGTCGTACCCAAACATGTTTATTTGACATGTTTAGCTTAGCATAACAAAATTTTTCCAAATGGCCTTTGCGGCCACAATGAGTGCATACATAAATTCTACCACTACCATACATGAATGCATGTTTATGTGTGTGTGCATGTTTCCGTGCATGTTCATGGTGAGTGTGTTTCCCTTGGGTTATTCCTTTGGGAAACCTAGATGCAAATTTGTTTAAATCAAAAGCACACTTTTTAAGAGTTGAATCCAAAACATCAACTCGTTTTTGAATTTCTAAAAATTCATTTTTGTTACAAGATGAAATGGGGCTTTTTCCTTTAGTAGATATTTTATAATTTTCAAAGTCCTTTTTCATCTTTTTAAAAGAATTTTCTAAATCATTTTTCTCTTTTAAAATATGTTCAAATTTATTTTTCAAGGAATCATTTTCCTTTTTAATTTCTTATTCTGAGATTGTGAAATCTCATATCTATGTTGTAGCTCTTCGAAAAATTGTGCAAGTTCATCCATAGTTAATTCATCATCATCTATGGAGTTTTCAAGATATACCTTTGATGCATCTTCCCCATGTGCCATGAAGCACATGTTGGCGGTGTCGATCTCCTTTTCAGATTCCGACTCCGAGTCATCCCATGTGGCCACCATAGCTTTCTTCTTCTTTGGCCCATTCTTTGAGGTTGTAGCTTGAAGAGCGGGGCAATCGGCGATGAGATGTCTGATCTTCTTACAATGGAAGCACGGACCCGGCTCCTCTTTTTTTTTCAAATCTTCCTTGAGGTTTCCCTCTTCGGAAGTTGCTTTGCCTTCCCTTCTTATAGAACATCTTGCCCACCTTCCGGATGAGCATAGCAAAATCCTCATCGTAGTCTTCCGATGAGTCCTCCTCGTCATGGGTGGATGGAGTGGCTTTAAAAGCGAGGGCTTTCTTCTTTGGCGCCTCCCTTTCTTCTCTAACTTTCATCTCCATCTCATGTATTTTGAGATTGCCGATGAAGCCGGAGAAGTCCATCTCCTCCCTATCGTTGAGCTCCTTGAGGGTAGTTGCCTTTACTTCCCAAGATTTGGGAAGAGCCCGAATGACCTTCCGGATCTTTTGGTCATTGTCAATAGTGTCACCTAAAGAAGATAAGGCATTAGTTATCTTGATGAAACGGGTGAGTATGTCATCAATATATTCATTCTCAAGCATATAAAAGTTCTCATATTGAGAACGAAGCAAGTCAATCTTGGATCTTTTGACTTGGGACGTTCCCTCATGAGTCACAATCAAAACATTCCAAACCTCAAATGCCGATTTACAATTTATGATGCGTGAGAGGTCATCTTCATTTAAAAACTTGGGTTAATGAATATTGGGCTCTAGCATTGGCCTCATAGTCCTTAGTGGTATCTTCGGACCATGACCTCTCATCGGTGAGAGGTTCAATAAATTCCTTGGTGATGGCCCTAGCAACTCTAACTCCTAGGGATTTAAGGAAAAGGTTCATCTTGACCTTCCAAATGGGAAAGTTCAAACCATCAAATTTGGGTGGGGATTTGATGCTAGAAAAATCAACTGATGCCATGAATACAATTATAGAATGCACAACAAATAAAAACGCACAAATAAATATAGCCAACTATAAGGATCTCCCTAAGGTGGTTAAACCAAGTGTAAGGGTTTAGCTCTGATACCAATTGAAATCACCTAGAGGGGGGGTGAATAGGTGATGGCTATATGAAATGACAATAATGCGGAATTTAAAACTATTTAAAACAATGAGCACAATTAAATAACTTGCAAGTAAATAAGCAATTTAGTAGAGCAAGTAAGAGAGAGATAGAGTTTAGAGAAAATGTGGACAATCGCAAATGCAAGGATTTTTTTGAGGTTCGAGCCACGCTCTACGTCCCCGCCTTCACACTTGAAGGATTTCCACTATTGGTGATCCCACCGGATCCTCAATACAAGGACACACTTGTCCTATCTCTCGGTGTCGCAACAACACTTTGAAGCACACCCGCTCGCTTGAGGCCGATGCCTCTACAACTTCTCAAATGAAGAAAAAGTTGATCACACTTGATCAAAAGGCTCACTTTGCACAATCATATAACCAATATGAAAGAGATGATACTTGGGATTGTATAGTGCAAAAGACTAGAGAGAAGTAGAGAGGATTGCTTCAAGAAGGTGTTGGAAATTTTGGCTTTGATGAAAATCTTTTCTAAAATGCTAAGCTTTTGAAAACTTGAATTTTTACTTGTAAATCTTGTATTTTAGTTTGTAGAAGTGTCCCACTATTTATAGGGGATGAAAAACAAACTATACAGCTCAAAGGAGTCGTTGGGGTGAATCCCAACAAAAAATCTGACCAGAAAAATAGAGCTGTTAGAGTCTGTCAGAACTTCTGACAGCTAACGGTCGACCGGGCTGGTCGACCGCCAACGGTCATAAATCCAACCGTTGGGGAAGTCGGTCGACTGGGCGGCCGACCGAGACCAAATCCAGAGAGCAACTCTCTGTCGGTCGACCGTTGCGGTCGGCTGAAGAAAAACAGAGAGCAAACCAAGTTTGCTCGGTCGGCCGCTCGGTCGGCCGACGTGCACGTCGGTCGACTGGGTCGATCGACCGGACTCTGCCAGAACTCTTTTCCAGAGTCTGCTAAAGAGAGAAGGGAATTTTGGTTAAAAACATTTTGGTTAAGGATTTATAAAACAAGGTTCTAGGACTTATAAAACTCAGAGTGTGATCATAGATCAACACCCAAACATGTTAGAACTTTATTTGATGAAAATCCTTTTTGGTAAAATGAAAAATGATTTTTCTAAAAACTGATTTTTCCAAACATGGTTTTTCCAAAAACTAAGTTAGAAATTTTGTTCTAAAAATTGTTTTGAAGTCATGAAGTAATACTAGAAGTGTGTGTGTGACAATCCCAAATATTCTACCTCTATCATCTAGGTTTTGACAAATCATCTAAAAAAAATACTAACTAAAAAGAAAATTACAAATCTTGAGTTTCTTCTTCTTGTTTGATCCGGGAGCGCTTCTATTATGCTAGGCTCGGGGATCCAAATCCTTTGCGGCATCCAAAAGCGTGAGTCTTGAGTTGGAGCCGTCAAATCAACTATTATTTTTACCTGAAACTTATATAAACAAAATTGTTAAAAACATAACTAAATATGTTTTGTTATCATCAAAATGTCGGGCTAATGGCCTTTGGGCCAACATTACTATGTTGATTTGCATTTTTAGTCATATGAATAGTACTAGTATTATCACAAAATACTTTAATAAGGTCATAATATAAATCATAATCAAGGAGAGTGTGTTTCATCCAAAGGACTTGTACACAACAAGCCCCGGTCGCAACATACTCCATCTCGGCGGTTGAGAGGGCTACAGAATTTTGCTTCTTGAAAGACCATGAAACAAGACAATTTACTAAAAACTGATAGTTTCTACTAATACTCTTCCTATCCACTCTATAATCCGCACAGTTGGCATCTGAAAAACTCGTCATGGAAAATTGTCTTGTCTTCGGATACCACAAACCCATTTTAATGGTGCCCTTAAGATATCTAATAACACGTTTTACCGTAATCAAATGGGACTCTTTAAGACACGATTGAAATCTAGCACAATGACAAACACTAAACATAATATCCAGCCTACTAGCCGTTAAATATAATAAACTACCAATCATGCTACGATAGAGTTTAGTGTCTATATTTATACCTTATTTATCCTTATCAAGTTTAGTTGTGGTAGCTATGGGAGTTTTGCTTGTCTTAGCTCCTTCAAGCCCAAATTTCTTGATGAGTTCCTTCGTGTACTTGGCTTGATTTATAAAAATTCTATCACTCCTTTGCTTGATTTGGAGTCCAAGGAAGTAGTTAAGTTCCCATCATAGACATCTCAAATTCCTCCTTCATGCATGATTCAAAATCTTTGCAAAGTTTTTCATTAGTAGATCCAAATATAATATTATCAACATATATTTGAATAATAAGAATATCATTTTCAACATGTTTCGTAAACAAAGTGGTATCTATTGTACCTTTAGCAAACCATTAGAAATAAGAAATGATAAAAGTCTTTCATACCAAGCTCTAGGAGCTTGTTTTAAACCTATAAAGCTTTGTCTAGTTTGAAAACAAAATCCGGATGTGTAAGATCAACAAACCCGGGGGTTGTTCAACATATGCCTCCTCTTCAATAAACTCATTTAAAAATGCACTTTTGACATCCATTTAAAAAAGTTTGAAATCTTTATAGGAAGCAAAAGTAAGTGTTATCCATATGGCTTCAAGCCGTGCTACGGGTGCAAAGGTTTCCCCAAATCGATACCTTCGATTTGGGTGTAACTTTGGGCCACTAATCTAACTTTATTCCTAATAACATTGCCTGACTCATCCGACTTGTTCCTAAAATTCATTTAGTACTAATTGTTGGTCTATAATAGGGTCTAGGGACAAGATGCCAAATTTGATTGCGCTCAAATTGATTGAGCTCCTCTTGCATGGCAAGCAACAATATGAGTCGCCCTCGGTGATTGAAATTGAGAATTTGTAAAGAAAAAGATTGAGTTGTAGAATTCTCAGTCCTAATGCTATCCGCTGCAGCAAGGGCCAAAGCGGGTCGATCCACAGGGAAGGATGCGATGCAAGCTTTTCGGCCGATTCCTCAGATCTTCAAAATAAGACAAAAGAGATTAGATTTGAAATATATATGATTGGAGAGATGCGATTTTACTGATCTTCTACCACAATCCATAGTGCAAGTTAAGGATATTGAACATCATCTTGAAATACATGAAATCGATCCTAGGTTTATTAGAGAAGATGCAAGCAAGAGAAAAAGATTTTAGAATCTTACTAGTTTGCACTCCTAAAAATCCAACACGTTTTCATCCTAACATCTAAGTACGGCGTAAGAGAAGTTTTACCTTGAAGTTACGCTGTCAAAGTTCTTAAGCATGAAGTGTGAAGAATTATTTAAAGGTGTAACCTAGATTAGAAAGCTAGTCATCAATTTAATCTTCAAGCAATTTACCTTAAACCTAGGGTTTCTAAAAAGTGTTATCAATCCGATCAATTCTTAACTGTTCTAGGGTTGTTTAAGAATTCAGCAAAACACAATAAGAAATTAGTTCATCATTTTTTTTTATCTTTTCAATGTATTTTTTTTATGTTGTTTAATAAGAAGGATTGCAAAAAGAAAGATAAACAAAACAAGAGACAGTTCGCAGAGAAAAACCAAATTAAAAGACAGTAATTGAAATGGCAAAGAGGTAACCTTTATTCGAAAATATCCTCCAAATACAAAGCTCCTTCTTCTCCACAATGTGCTTAAAACGAAATTACAATTTGCAGAAATTTAAAGAGAAAGCTAAAGAAATCCTAATCTCCTCGTCTCTGGATGGCCCTCTCTGTTGCGTCTGCAGGGGTATTTATAGGCTCAGAAGGAAGTAGAGTCCCGGTGAAACTCAGCCAAGAAATCTAGTACGCAGCCTCATCCACATTGCCGCGGAAACGCGGCTTTGGCCGCGTTTTCGCGGCCAAATTCTTATCCCTGGCCGCGCGCTTTTGCGCGTGGCCTCCTCTGGTCCGTCCATCTGGGCGTATCTATCTGTATCTGGCATCTCGACTCTTTAATTTGAGATTTCGGGATAACTTGGAAATCAAGTTACCCTAAATCCAAATCTCTTCCAAAACGAATTTCATCCTTGCACTCTATTTATCCTCATCCACCAAGCATTTAGGGTTGAATAGAATTCTATCCTTTCCCTCTTTTTAGCATTTGCAATTTTTGCACTTTGTAATTGCAACTTTGACATTTGATAATTGCACTTTTGCACTTGGGCTTGGACATGGGCTTTTGGGCTTCATTTAGACTTTTATTCTTTATGTAAATAAATACTCAAGGCCTGCACACATCAAATAACAAAACATTAGTAATAGTGCATAATTGTAGGAATAATATGAAAATGTGATGGTAAATGTGATGACAATTATGCATTTTTCACTACCTATCACACCCCCACACTTATCTTTTTGCTCGTGCTCGAGTAAAAATCAAAAAGAAAAAGAAAAACTAATCTAGCTAACTCACTTTCGTAGGAATCACGGTTGCACTTAGCATGTGCAACAAGCCGTTAAACCCCTAGGTTACGCTAGAGGACGAGTGTTGTCTCGTGAGAGTTTTCAGCGGATTACACCCACAAAATCCATAAAAAGGAAAATATTTGAAATATATTTGAAGAAACTAAGTAGTCTATAAGTTTTAGGATTATCATTTTTATTCATTCTTAAACTTAGTCTTTATAAAGTAAATTGTTATCCATTTTAGGTAAGGATCAAAATTGAATTTTTGTATAGTCTTTTTCGTTATCAAAAGTGATATGCACCCTTGTGAATCTAGAAATTCCTTAACTTGGACTTTCATGTCTCTTTATTATTATTATGATTATTTTTTTCTTTTTTTTAATATGTATAACTCATCTAATTTTCTTTCGTGTAAGTATCAAGGCTTCTTGAGGCCCTTATACCTAACTAATTGACTATTAATATGTTAATACATATATAATATTTCTTAGTTTTCTTAGGCTTTCTAATTCACCCATGTAGCGAACTTAAAGTCAGTGACTCCCAAACTGGTTGGTTTTAGGGCACCGGGTGAGAAAACACCCTACGGACTCAAATTCGAGTGAACTAGGCCACAAAACTAAGGATGCTTATTTATAAACTCACATTTAGGCGTGAATACTTATGCTTCTTGAGGCACATGTATCCAGCTTAATTAGTGATTTTTTTTTATTTTTTATTTTTTTTATATGAGGCACAAGGGTCTTTGTCTTAGAATCCTAGATATGCATTAGGTATGCACATTTCATTAAGGTAAAAATCAAGACTAATTACTTATTCAATTTCTCCTCCTATACCTAAAAATTAAACAATTTATTTATTTTGACCAAGTTTTTAGAAATCCTAATCATGATTTTCCTAATTCTTAAAACTAACTTAGATTTCTTTCAAAAGATAAGTCAAAATATTGTCCTTTTTATGAAATTTTTTTATTTTTTATGTGAGAACAAATAAAGAGAAAAAGAATAAAGAATATTTATATATATATATATATATATATATATTTATTTTTTTATTTTTTATTTTTATTACTTTACATACCCTTCCCCCACACTTGTTTCATGCATTGTCCCTAATGTATGAATGAAATGCATGGATGCATGAATTGGTAGAAAGATATAGTTACCGATACAGTGGGTCAAAAAGACCCATGACTGCTTTTACTTCCGGAACTGATTCCAAAAAGATTTTAAGACGTTGACCATTTACCTTGAATGTATTGCCATTTTTCGGGTCGTAGATCTCTATGGCTCTGTGTGGAAACACAGTCTTAACAATGAAGGGCCCTGTCCATCTAGATTTTAACTTGCCGGGAAAGAGATGAAGTCTAGAGTTATAGAGTAACACTTTTTGTCCTTAGACAAAAGTTTTTCTCGTGATGAACTTATCATGAAAAACCTTAACCCTATCCTTCGCAATTTTCGCATTGTCATATGCTTCGTTCCTGAATTCCTCTAGTTCAGAAATTTGCAATTTTTGAAGCTCACCGGCCTTATCTATATCGAAATTCAGTTGCTTAATTGCCCATAAGGCCAAGTGCTCTAGCTCAACAGGAAGGTGGCAAGCCTTTCCAAAGACTAGTCTGTAGGGAGACATTCCTAGAATCGTCTTAAAGGCAGTCCTATATACCCATAGGGCATCCACCAATTTGGTGGACCAGTCCTTCCTATTCTGATTCACAGTTTTCTCCAAGATGAGCTTGACTTGCCTATTGGAAATTTCTACCTGTCCACTAGTTTGAGGATGGTAGGGCGTAGAAAACTTGTGAGTTATGGCGTATTTGAAAAAACACCTAGAGGGGGGTGAATAGGTGTAAATGCTAATCTAGAAACTAAATGCACTAAATGTGGAAGCTTAAAACAATTTTGCAATCACACTTAATACAACCAACAAGTGTAGCCGAATTCCCCGTGAAGGGCTCTGGACTAGCTCCTCTTGATTCCCCTAGATAAGGGTTGAGGTGCTATATGAAGCTCTTGTGGTTAAGTACAAGTGAGGCACACACAATCAAACCAAGCATACAAGAGATAGGCAATATGAAATAATGCAAGGCAATACAAGCAATATGAATGATATGAATGAAGAATGATGCTTTGCACAAATAAAAGAGAGAGAGGGTTAAGAGGCAATGGATCAAACGCATACACAAAGATATGTTCCGAGGTTCGAGCCCCTAGCTCTACGTCCCCACCTTCACCGAGAAGGATTTCTAATCCACTAAAGGAGTACCGAACTCCTCTCTCAACCTTACAATGCCACCGAGGCAATACAACCACAATCCACCTCTACCGAAGAGGGATAAGGCCCGTAGCCAACAACCAATCTCCACCTCACAATAGAGTGAGCAAACACAAATCTCAACCTCTACCAAAGAGGGAGCAACAAACAAATGAGGGTTTTTACAACAAGTGGTATATCTCAACCACAAACCTCTCCTTTTTCCACAAACAAATGATCCTAATAGATTAGGATAGAAGATATAGCTCAAGTGTGGAATCAAGGTGTTTTTGGAAATCAAATAACAAAGAAAAACTACTTGGGAATCTCTTATAGATGATAGAAATGAAAAACCAAAACAATATCCCAAAAATCTAGTTTTCTTTGATTTTTCAAAACCCTTGAAAAACAATAAAGATGAAATCTTTAAGCTTTAAAACTCTTTGAAAACTTCTTTTAAACTCTGGAGAAACTGAGAATTTTTCTTGTTAAAAACCTTGACAAAAATCCCAAAGGAATGGGGTTTATATAGGCCAAAACAGAAAACTAGCCGTTATGCTGATCTGGCAGCTTGACAGGCTGGCGGTCGACCGGCCGGTCGACCGCCAACGGTCATAAATATGACCGTTGGGCAATTCCGGTCGACCGCCCAGTTACAGAGAGCAGGGCTCTCTGGTCCGGTCGACCGACCGGCCGACCGGCCCTGTGTCTGCCAGACGTGCACAAAGTTGTGCACATCGGTCGACCGCAACGGTCGACTAGCCCTTGGTTCGGTCGACCGTACGGTCGACCGACCTGGCCTGTCAGCCACAGTCTGGGTCAGAAACTGGGTCAGAAAAACAGTTAAACATATTTCTATCTCTTCTAAAAATACCATAAAAATTGTTTTAACATTTTATATTGAAACACAAACATGTAATAAAAATTTTAAGACAATATTAAACAATTTGAACTATTTTTGTGTCTTATCATTTTACCAAAAACAAAACTGTATTTTATCAAACTTGTATTTTTCAACACATGAATAGGAAAGTCAAAATAAGTTTGTCTAAGAAGTTAAGCATGCATGTATAGAAAGAATACATCTACTATACATATAAACCATTTAAACTCGTTTTGAACAATCTATTCATGAAAACAAATATCGGTTAAACTAAAAACCGAAAAATCATAAAACGTGTGTGTTGTGCACTTGAGCATATCAGCTATACTAAGCTTTACAATATGGATCTAAAACACACTAAACTAAACTAGGATACCTAAATCTTCTTGATGATCTTCCATCTTCAAGCCGACTCGATCCAAACCGTGATCCACCGAGTGCAAATGTACGATCTTGATGCTCGGGCACTGGAATCACTAAGTGAAGGCTTCCAAACTCCTCTTTTTGAAGCAATCACCAACTAATATCTTGTTACATGATCTGAAACTAAAATCACAAGATTATTAGCAAACATAACTACATGAGTTAATCATCATCAAAACTAGAGAGGAAGGCCTCCGGGCTAACAATCTCCCCCTTTTTGATGATGACAAAACTCATGGAGTTATATATGCATGGATTAAAGTTAAGCTTCAAAGAAGCTCCCCCTTAACTCATGCATAAACAAATAAACATAATGAATATGCAATGAAGGCTCTTAAACATGAATGCTTAGATATGCATAAACAATAAAAAGGCTCTAGATACCAATGTAATGTTCAAAAACAAAACATGCTCTAGATACCAATTAAAATTAAACTAAATTAAACTTAATATATGCAAAACATAAATATGCATATATAAAACTCAAACAAACTCAAAATCTTTCGCCCCCTTTTGTCAATCATCAACAAAGGGGTAAAAATAAAAACAAAACAAAATCTTCTCCCCCTTTATACTACAAAGAAACAATCATCAATAAAGGGTAAAAGCAAAACTAAATCAATAAATTTTTCTCCCCCTTTTTGTTCGAAAAAACGAATCAACAAAAGGGTTAATAAAGACAATGTTCTCCCCCTTTTTGTCTAAAACAAAAACAAAACCAAATAGGGGTGACAATCAATTAAGATATCAATTGAAAATATGTCAAAGTAGCATCTTGATACCAATTGAAAGTAAACATAGATCGATCAATAAATGGTACATGCGATATACATTCATGAAGAGGAAGATGTGAAGCTTTCCTACATAGATACATTACATAAAGGAGGGATGACAAGCCCTAATTCACATAACGTACACTATACAATGCATAAGAGGAGATGTGAAGCTCCCCTACACACGTGTACCACATAAAGAAGAGATGTCAAGCTCCTCAATACAAGATACACTCAACATGAATCTATATGTAGAAGAGATGTTAAGCTCTCCTTGCATATAGGCAATACAAATCAAAACTTTTGTATTTATCTTTAAACAAAATTTTGAGATACCAATTTAAAAACATACAAATAAACATCTTGATATCAAAAGAGAGTATTTTTCCTTTTAAGTATATGATATCAAAACAAATTTTTATTTTCTATCATAAAGCAAGGGAGTGGAGATACAAACACCAATTGAAATATGAAAATCGAATTTTCTCCCCCTTTATGAAATACCTACTAAAACAATGCGTAGGCTTGAAATAAGATACCAATTGAAAATTGAATCAATTGAAACAAAGTTGAAACTCAAGCTTTAGCATAAACAAAATATATATGTATGAAAAATTTAATACCAATCGAAATTGATACTATTGAAATTGAAAGCATACATACATACAAACATATATGAGTATACAAGAAAGATCAAAATTGATACCAATTGAAAGAATCCAATGATACCAATTGAAGCAACAATAATATCAAAGTATAACTCATATTCCTAACCTCCCAACACATGCTTATGTTTAAAATAATTTTCAATATAAAGCATACATGAGCATGATCGCCCATCCATCCGCCCTTGGATGATAGGGGTTTTCAAAAAATAGATTTGAAAAATAAAGTGTGTTTGAAAAACTCTACCATATGAAGAATATCGCAACTAGTTATATGAAAAATTTGTAAACTAGTACGAAATCCTTCAAGCAAGGAATAAAACAAAATTATTTTTCATAAATATGAAATTCACAAAATAGTCAACACTCATAATCAATTAAGCATAAATATGACTCATGAAAACAAACACATGAGTAAACAATAAATGTGAGTGTACAAATACAATGTGAAGATCATAATCATGAAAGATGGACAATAAGCTCAATATTCCTTGAAACATGAAAACATGAAAATCATCAAAACTATTTAATCTTCAAGGTATATGTATGTCCTATACAAACTAAAGTATACATACATATCATAAACACAATGAGTCCACAAAGATATATGCATGAAGGCACGTGGCTCAAAAGGATGTATATGCATGAACAATAATTTGGATAAAATAGATATATACATGAAGTTAAACATATAAACGTAAAACAAATTCAAGAATGGGAATACAAGTCTAAAATGCATGGATCATCAAAACTAGACTATACTAGCACATCTAATGGGTTCAAATAAGCATTCAAGCTCAAACATATATAGATTTATTTGTGGCCCACTATATGTACAAGTATATACCAAGTTTTAATGAAAACTAACATTTAAACAAATATTCAAAAATATGAAGCATCAAAACAAGATAAAGATCATCATGATAAACAAAAACATGATTATTATGCAAATCCACATGTTATTAGAGCTATGATTAACATGATAGCTAAACAATGGTGAGAACACAAAAATATGATCCATATAAACATGGGTGTCTCAAATACTATACATGTATGTCAAGAGTCTAATAATCATGGTATTGACATAATAATCTGTAAACATTAAAACATGCTATATATAATAAACATGAAAAGCATGCAAACATAAATAAGGAGTAAGAGACCGTTACCAAAACCTTTGAGGCAACTCTCCATGTCTCCAAAACATGGTGGTCTTCCCACCAAACCTTCCCTTGAAAGTGATGCATCCAAATGGTTTCAAGCTCGAAACGCATCCACTTCAAGGTACCGCAACTCTTACGTCATGTGAGAGCCCACACCTACATCATAAACAAGAGGGGTGGTCTTTGGTACCCATATTTTTTTGGGTCCATGGGGGTTAGTACCTTCTCTAACCCAAATAAATTTATTTGCTAAATTACAATCATGTATACAATCAAAACAAAATTTAGCAAGGTGGCCCTTACGTCCACAATGTGTACAAGTGTACACATGAGCATACAAGTGATGATGGTGTCCGTGAGGAGCATGTGTATGCCGTGGAGGGTGTACATGCATAATAGATGGAACTTGTTTCTTTCGAAACAAAGTTTCCAAACGTGTATGACCCACAACACATTGGCTCAAAGTGGAGCCCAAACAATCAACACTCTTCTTCAAAACATTTATATCATTATCAATCAAAGAAGAAGTGTGACATGCAATAGGTGAAGTGTGAGATACTACCCTAGCATGGCAAACATGAGAATCAATTTCATTTTTCAAAGATTTATTTTTATTTAAACAAATTTCTAATTCTTTTGAAATAAAATCAATTTCCTTTTTCAAGGAATCATTATTTTTCACAACAAAATCAATTTTGAAGTTAAAGCTTTATTTTTATTCAAGACATCATTACAATCATTTTTAGACTTTAAAAACTCATTTTCTTTAAGTGCAAGATCTAGTTGATATCTTAATGAATCCCTTTCATTATAAATCTCAACCTTCTCTTACAAAACATTGTTAAGTCTAGAGTGCAAACTTTTATTTTCATTTTCAAGGCCTAGACTTTTCTTTTTTAAAATTTTATATTTTTCAATCAATTTTTCACAAACAATTGAGAGTTCTTCATTCAAAGCATGGGCATCAACAAATTCATCACATGAAGAACTAGCATCAAAACTATCTAGTTGAGATTCCGATTGTACCTCAAGGGAGTCATTCCCTTGGATCATGAAGCATTGTGACTCGGATTCTCCACTAGACTCCTCCTCTTGTTGGATTGGCATTTGAAGCTCGGAGGTGGTGGTTGTTGTCAACTTGTTTCACACTGCAAAGGCGGAATCAAGATTAGAAACATGCATAAGATCATCTTTTGAAAGCGTGCTACTAATAGCCTCAAGGGCTTGTGCATTGGCCCCTATATGATTGCTATTACCAAGATAGCATTTCTTGGTAGCGGCAAGATAAACATGCAAGCCTAGGGTCTTTAGGTAGCAACTCATCATGGCCTTCCAAATCTCAAGTCTAGAAATGTCAAACATAGGAGGGCTATCCATGAGTGCAAACAAGCAAATGCAAATGATAGACTAGCAAACAAAGGATCTCACTCCTAGGATGTTAAGCCTAAAGTATCAGGAGCGTAGGCTCTGATACCAATTGAAAAACACCTAGAGGGGGGTGAATAGGTGTAAATGCTAATCTAGAAACTAAATGCGCTAAATGCGGAAGCTTAAAATAATTTTGCAATCACACTTAATACAACCAACAAGTGTAGCCGAATTCCACATGAAGGGCTCTGGACTAACTCCTCTTGATTCCCCTAGATAAGGGTTGAGGTGCTATATGAAGCTCTTGTGGTTAAGTACAAGTGAGGCACACACAATCAAACCAAGCATACAAGAGATAGACAATATGAAATAATGCAAGGCAACACAAGCAATATGAATGATATGAATGAAGAATGATGCTTTGTACAAATAAAAGAGAGAGAGGGTTAAGAGGCAATGGATCAAACGCAAACACAAAGATATGTTCCGAGATTCAAGCCACTAGCTCTACGTCCCCGCCTTCACCGAAAAGGATTTCTAATCAACTAAAGGAGTACCGAACTCCTCTCTCAACCTTACAATGCCACCGAGGCAATACAATCACAATCCACCTCTACCGAAGAGGGATAAGGCCCGTAGCCAACAACCAATCTCCACCTCACAATAGAGGGAGCAAACACAACCTCAACCTCTACCAAAGAGGGAGCAACCAACAAATGAGGGTTTTTACAACAAGTGGTATATCTCAACCACAAACCTCTCCTTTTTCCACAAAAAAATGATCCTAATAGATTATGATAGAAGATAAAGCTCAAGTGTGGAATCAAGGTGCTTTTGAAAATCAAATAACAAAGAAAAACTACTTGGAAATCTCTTGTAGATGATAGAAATGAAAAATCAAAACAATATCCCAAAAACCTAGTTTTCTTTGATTTTCCAAAACCTTGAAAAACAATAAAGGTGAAATCTTTAAGCTTTAAAACTCTTTGAAAACTTCTTTTAAACTCTGGAGAAACTGAGAATTTTTCTTGCTAAAAACCTTGGCCAAAATCCCAAAGAATGGGGTTTATATAGGGCCAAAACTGAAAACTAGCCGTTAGGCTGATCTGGCAGCCTGACAGGCTGGCGGTCGACCGGCCGGTCGACCGCCAACGGTCATAAATATGACCGTTGGGCAATTCCGGTCGACCGCCCAAATACAGAGAGATGGGCTCTCTGGTCCGGTCGACCGACCGGCTGACCGGCCCTGTGTCTGCCAGACGTGCACAAAGCTGTGCACGTCGGTCGACCGCAACGGTCGACTGGCCCTTGGTTCGATCGACCGTACGGTCAACCGACCTGGCCTGTCAGCCACAGTCTGGGTCAGAAAAATAATTAAACATATTTCTATCTCTTCTAAAAATACCATAAAAATTGTTTTAACATTTTATATTGAAACACAAACATGTAATAAAAATTTCAAGACAATATTAAACAATTTGAACTATTTTTGTGTCTTATCATTTTTACGAAAAACAAAACTGTATTTTATCAAACTTGTATTTTTCAACACATGAATAGGAAAGTCAAAATAAGTTTGTCTAAGAAGTTAAGCATGCATGTATAGAAAGCATACATCTACTATACATATAAACCATTTAAACTTGTTTTGAACAATCTATTCATGAAAACAAATATCGGTTAAACTAAAAACTGAAAAACCATAAAACGTGTGTGTTGTGCACTTGAGCATATCAACTATACTAAGCTTTATAATATGGATCTAAAACACATTAAACTAAATTAGGAT
Source organism: Agave tequilana (assembly GCA_038442645.1). Classification (NCBI taxonomy): domain Eukaryota; kingdom Viridiplantae; phylum Streptophyta; class Magnoliopsida; order Asparagales; family Asparagaceae; genus Agave; species Agave tequilana. The sequence goes on along the minus strand of JAVJIF010010182.1, from coordinate 27,062 downwards.
ACCAAAGTCTTCTTGATGATCTTCCATCTTCAAGCCGACTTGATCCAAACCGTGATCCACCGAGTGCAAATGTACGATCTTGATGCTCGGGCACTGGAATCACTAAGTGAAGGCTTCCAAACTCCTCTTTTTGAAGCAATCACCAACTAATATTTTGTTATATGATCTGAAACTAAAATCACAAGATTATTAGTAAACATAACTACATGAGTTAATCATCATCAAAACTAGAGAGGAAGGCCTTCGGGCCAACAGTATTTTCGCATGAGAGCTTCAAAAGTTCTATTGCAAAAATGTGTACCATTGTCACTAATTATGGCACGAGGGGTTCCAAAGCACGAGATGATGTTTTCTTTCAAGAATTTGACAACAACTTTGTTGTCATTTATCTAGCAAGGGACGGCTTCAACCCATTTTGATACGTAATCTACGGCCAACAAGATGTATTGGTGCCCAAACGAATTAGGGAAGGGTCCCATAAAATCAATGCTCCAGACATCGAAAAGTTCTACTTCTAGAATTGGATTTAGGGGCATCATATTTCGTTTGGAAATTCTTCCTATCATTTGACATCTTGTGCAAGTTTTGCAAAACTCAAATGCGTCTTTGAACACAGTTGGCCAATAAAAGCCACTTTGTAGGATCTTCTCGGCAGTTTTGCGGGGACCAAAGTGTCCATCGCAAGCAAATTCATGACAAAAGGCTAGAACACTTCTAGTCTCCTCATCGGGGACACATCTCCTAATAATTAGGTCGCTACAATATTTGAAAAGGTATGGATCTTCCCATATGTAATACCGGACTTGAGACAAGAATCGGTATCTATCCTGTTTTGACCAATTAGGTTGTGTTTGGTTTGTGACTAAGTAATTTACTATGTCGGCAAACCATGATTCCTTAGAGATGGCTAGAAGTTGTTCATCGGGAAATTGTCATTGATGGGCAGTTCGTCGGAAGGTGTGTTTGGCACACGAGAGAGATGGTCTGCAACAACATTTTCAACACCTTTTTTATCTCGAATTTCGAGATTAAATTCTTGAAGGAGAAGGATCCAACGAATGAGTCGGGCCTTCGCATCTTTTTTTAGCATTAGGTATCGAAGTGCAGAATGGTCGGTGAAAATCGTGGTCTTGGTCCCAAGTAGGTATGGGCAAAATTTCTCCAAAGCGAACACTACTGCCAAGAATTCCTTCTCGGTAGTAGTATAGTTCATTTGGGCGTCATTGAGTGTCCTACTCGAATAATAGATCACGTGCTGCTTGTTATCCTTACGTTGTCCTATGACAGCACCTATTGCAAAATCTGAGGCATCGCACATGATCTCAAAAGGTTTGGACCAGTCCGGAGGTGAGATGATAGGTGCAGAAATAAGTTCCACTTTCAACTTTTCCCAAGCACTATGACACCTATCGTCAAAGATAAAGGGCACGTCTTTAGCTAGAAGGTTTGTAAGGGGTCTAGAAATTTTGGTAAAATCCTTAATGAACCTATGATAAAACCCAGCATGTCCTAAGAAAGATCGAATGTCCTTCACGCATCGTGGAATTGAAAGTTTGGCTATGATTTTCACCTTAGCCTTGTCCACTTTGATCCCTTCCCTAGATATCTCATGACCTAGGACAATCCCATGCTGCACCATGAAGTGGCACTTTTCCCAATTGAGGGTCAAGTTCTTTTCGGTGCATCTATTCAGTACTGCTCCAAGTGATGGAGACAATGGTCAAATGAATTTTCATAGATGGAGAAGTCGTCCATGAAAATCTCTAAAAAGCGCTCGACCATATCAGAAAAGAGGCTTAACATACAACGTTGGAATGTGGCGGGGCATTACATAGGCCGAAAGGCATTCGACGATAGGCAAATGTCCCAAATGAACACATGAACATTGTCTTTTCTTGGTCCTCCAGGGCTATAGAGATTTAGTTATACCCTGAATAACCGTCCAAGAAACAGTAATACTCATGACCGGCTAATCGTTCCAGCATTTGGTCGATAAATGGGAGAGGAAAATGATCTTTCCTAGTGGCGGCGTTCAACTTGCGATAGTCTATGCATACTCGAACCTTGGTAGGCAATCGTGTTTGCACTAACTCATGCTTGTCATTTTCTACCACAGTAAAGCTGGACTTCTTAGGGACCACATGCATTGGGCTAACCCATTCGCTATCAGAAATGGGATAAATGATCCCATTATCTAAAAGTTTCACTATTTCAGCTTGTACAGCCTCTTGCATGAGTGGGTTTAGCCTACGCTGTGGATCCCGCTTCGGTTTAACCCCTTCCTCTAGATGAATTCGATGCTGGACTATCGTAGGGCTCAGTCCCTTGATATCTGCCATAGTCCAGCCAATGGCTTCCCTATGTCTCCTAAGGGTTGCCAATAGGTCTTCCTCTTGCCTATCAGTCAAATTGGATGCAACTATGACTGGTAACGTCTCTTGTTCGCCTAGGTAGGCGTACTTAAGATGTTTAGGCAAGGCCTTTAACTCCAATGAAGGAGGTGGCTCGATGGGTGGAGGTGTTAAGCTTGACTTTTTCATCTCTATAGAACTTGGATTTGCTGCCCATTCGATCTCATCAAGGTTGAGATCACTTGATTCTAAGTCTTCCTCTTCCTCTGACTCTAGTGTGATCTCCTCATCATGCTCACTCGTCATGTTTTCAATGAAGTTAACCTCAAAGGGTTGGTCGGTCATGTCGTAGGGATGCTTACCTAAGTTGAAAACATTGACTTCCTTGGTCATATCCCCAAAAGTCAATCTCATGGATCCGTTTCTACAATTTATGAATGCATTCACGGTTGCTAGGAACGGTCGTCCTAAGATGACGGGAGTTTGGGACCTAGGATTAGACACAGGTTGTGTCTCTAAAACAATGAAATCGACTGGGTAAATGAATTCTCCCACCCGTATGAGGACATCATTGATATCTCCCTTAGGAACTTTGATTGAGCGATCAGCCAATTGAATAGTAACTTGGGTTAGGTTGAGTTCACCTAATCCAAGTTGTTGATATACGGAGAAAGGGAGCAAATTGATGCTAGCTCCTAAATCGAGGAGTGCTCGATTGATTTCAGCTTGACCTATGGTGCAAGAGATGGTGGGGCAACCAGGGTCCTTGTACTTGACTGGGATCTGGTTGGACAATAGCTCACTAATATTAGTGGCTAGAAAAACCTTCTTAGGCACATTAGTCTTTCTTTTCTTGGTGCACATGTCCTTAAGGAATTTGGCATAACTAGGGACCTGTTGGATTGCATCAAGAAGTGGGATGTTGAGCCTAACTAGATTGAACACCTCTAGTAGTTTCTCCATATGTGCATTGTTGTTGCTTCTAAGCCTATTTGGAAATGGGGCTATAGGCTGGTGCACCTGTCCTGCTGACTTTTCAACTTCAGTTTCATTAGAGCTGGGTGGAATGGGAGTGGAGCTAGATGGAATGGATGACTGAGATGGATCCTGTGGCATGGATACTTGATTATCAACTTGTTTCCCTGATCTTAGTGTATGAACCAAGTTACACTGGTTTGGGTCTTGAGCCTCATTGGCTAGCCTAGGATTCCCAGGATTTGGCAATGGTTGACTCGGTAGAGTTCCCCTTTGTCTCTCTTGTTGGTTCAATTGGATCTCTATCCTAGTTAAGACTTGAGCCAGCGTGTCGTGGCTTTTAACTAGAGTGTCCACCTTTCTTTCCACATTTGAGAGTCTTGTCTCCATTTGTGAATTTTGGAAAGAGGGTGGAGGATTTTGACTAGGGAAATTTTGTTGATAGGGCGGATTTTGGAAATTATTGGAGAACTTGGGCCTAGTTTGATCATTGTTGCTTGGGCCCCATGAAAAATTGGGATGATTTCTCCAACCGGGATTGTAAGTGGGTGAATATGGATTGTTGGCGGGCCTTGTGAAGGCCGCACTCATATGTTCGGGCAAGCTTTGATGCGCGATAAAGACGGGACATTCCTCGAACACATGGTTCATATCATGACAATAAGTACAGCCCGCCGAAGATGTTGGGCTGACTTGGTTCACAGAGACTGGTTCTTTTGTTTCAAGAGCTTCTAGTCTTCGCATCACAGCAGCTAACTTAGCATCAGTTGCTATGTTGGTCTCAATGGAATGGATACCTCCTTTAGAAGAAGCAGGGTCATTAGTCCTAAATTTTTCCGGAGTTGGTTCCCATTGAATGGTATTATCAGCTAATTCTTCATATAATAACCATCCTCCATTTTCGTTCTTTTTCAGAAATCCTCCTTGGCACATGGATTCTAACAGCATTTTAGTTTGATATTCTAATCCATCATATAGAACTTGGCAAAGTCGCCATTTCTCTATCCCATGGTGAGGGCATTGGGCAAGGAGGTCCTTAAAACGTTCGAAATATTTCCAAAAAGGTTCATTGGCTGTTTGCTTAAACTGTAAGATGCTCTTCCTAATCAGTGCAGTCTTGTGGACGGGATAAAATTTCTTTAAGAAGGCCTTAGAAAAGTAATAGGTTTTGCCCTTAAGATATTTCTGTGTACATGTAAAGCAATAGAAAAGTAATCACTCAAGAAGCAGTAAATCAGCCAAGAGTGTTTCCTAATCTATATACAATGCAAACGTACCTTGTCGCCAGCACTCTTCAACAAAATTTAAAAAAATTAAATAGACACGTGCCCTAGATGCAAGAGTCTAATTTTTTATTATTTATCAACAAATGAGTTATTGTTATTTAGTTAGCAGTGTGCAGGTTTATCACAGAGAAAATTGTAACAGAGCAGTAAATCAGATATGCAATTTTCAGCAACCTGCAGAAAACTGGGTGAGTAGTGAACTACTCAGGCCGCGGAAACGCGGCTTTTGCCGCGGACCCGCGGCTCTATAGTAGGCCCTATTGCTCTGCCTTCGAGGGCAGAGGCACAGAGTTGCTATGTGTCCTTGCTGCTATTTAGTTTTCCTGTTCTCTGAACCTGTAAACAGAAAGATTAAAAGAGTTAGTTTTGAGAAAATCGTGTCGTTCCTTCCCCGGCAACGGCGCCAAAATTTTGATTGAAATTGAGAATTTGTAAAGAAAAAGATTGAGTTGTAGAATTCTCAGTCTCAATGCTATCCGCTGCAGCAAGGGCCAAAGCGGGTCAATCCACAGGGAAGGATGCGATGCAAGCTTTTCGGTCGATTCCTCAGATCTTCAAAATAAGACAATAGAGATTAGATTTGAAATATATATGATTGGAGAGATGCGGTTTTACTGATCTTCTACCATAACCCATAGTGCAAGTTAAGGATATTGAACATCATCTTGAAATACATGAAATTGATCCTAGGTTTATTAGAGAAGATGCAAGCAAGAGAAAAAGATTTTAGAATCTTACTAGTTTGTACTCCTAAAAATCCAACACGTTTTCATCCTAACATCTAAGTACGGCGTAAGAGAAGTTTTATCTTGAAGTTACGTTGTCAAAGTTCTTAAGCATGAAGTGTGAAGAATTATTTAAAGGTGTAACCTAGATTAGAAAGCTAGTCATCAATTTAATCTTCAAGCAATTTACCTTAAACCTAGGGTTTCTAAAAAGTGTTATCAATCCGATCAATTCTTAACTGTTCTAGGGTTGTTTAAGAATTCAGCAAAACACAATAAGGAATTAGTTCATCATTTTTTTTATCTTTTCAATTTATTTTTTTATGTTGTTTAATAAGAAGGATTGCAAAAAGAAAAAAACAAAACAAGAGACAGATCGCAGAGAAAAATCAAATTAAAAGACAGTAATTGAAATGGCAAAGAGGTAACCTTTATTCGAAAATATCCTCCAAATACAAAGTTTCTTCTTCTCCACAATGTGCTTAAAACGAAATTACAATTTATAGAAATTTAAAGAGAAAGCTAAAGAAATCCTAATCTCCTCGTCTCTGGATGGCCCTCTCTGTTGCGTCTGCAGGGTATTTATAGGCTCAGAAGGAAGTAGAGTCCCGGTGAAACTCAGCCAAGAAATCTGGTACGCAGCCTCATCCATATTGCCGCGGAAACGCGGCTTTGGCCGCGTTTCCGCGGCCAAATTCTTATCCCTGGCCGCGCGCTTTTGCGCGTGGCCTCCTCTGGTCCGTCCATCTGGGCGTATCTATCTGTATCTGGCATCTCGACTCTTTAATTTGAGATTTCGGGATAACTTAGAAATCAAGTTACCCTAAATCCAAATCTCTTCCAAAACGAATTTCATCCTTGCACTCTATTTATCCTCATCCACCAAGCATTTAGGGTTGAATAGAATTCTATCCTTTCCCCCTTTTTAGTATTTGCAATTTTTGCACTTTGTGATTGCAACTTTGACATTTGATAATTGCACTTTTGCACTTGGGCTTGGACATGGGCTTTTGGGCTTCATTTAGGCTTTTATTCTTTATGTAAATAAATACTCAAAGCCTGCACACATTAAATAACAAAACATTAGTAATAGTGCATAATTGTAGGAATAATATGAAAATGTGATGGTAAATGTGATGACAATTATGCATTTTTCACTACCTATCACTCGGTTTCGAGGATATTCTGTGGTTTAAAATGAGAAATAAAAGCATAATGGCCACAAAGATCATGGAGTTTAGAACGAGTAGTTACCCCTTTTGATACATCACCTATAATTAGATCCTTGGGATGATGTGAAGTGAATCGCCAATCCTTTGGTAGTGGTTGTGGTGGCTCCACTTCAACTTCTTGAACTTCACTTTGCACATCAATCTTTAGCTCGTCTTCTTTTATAGGTGAATCTTTCAAGGTAATCCTCTTCATGTCTTCACCTAAGGAATCTATTTCTACAGCATTCTCAATAAAAATATTAGATTCCTCAAATTTTACATATATAGATTCTTCAATAGTCATTATAAATTTATTGAAGACTCTATAGGCTTTACTAGTGTTAGAGTAACCAACAAAATTAGCTTCATAAGATTTTGCATCAAACTTATCTAAATTATCTTTAGTATTTAAAACAAAACATTTACAACCAAAAACTTTGAAATAAGAAACATTTGGTTTTCTTGAATAGTAGATTTTGAAAGAAATTTTAGAAATGTTTTTGCAAAAGAAAATCCTATTTGATATGTAACAAGATGTGTTTACGGCCTCGGCCCATAGGTATTGAGAGAGACCGTATTCATTTATCATAGTCCTAGCCATTTCTTAAAGTGTTCGATTTTTCATCTCAACTCCATTTTGTTGTAGAGTTCTAGGACAAGCTAATTCATGTTTAATTTCATTTTCTTCACAGTAAGTGATAAAGGATTGGCTATTGAATTCATCACCTCTATCACTCCTTATCGTAAAATTGAAGAATCTTTTTTCTTTTTAACTCTTTTCGTAAATGTTTGAAAATGTGAAAAGGCTTGATTTTGTGTTCTACAAAGAAAACCCATGTAAAACAAGAAAAATCATTAACCAAAACAAAAGCAAAACGATTTCCACTTCGACTTTTGGTTTTAGTAGGACCAAACAAATCCATATGAATTAACTCCAAAGGTCGTGATATCATGATATCCTTGATGGATTTGAAAGAGGACTTGGTTTGTTTCCCAAGTTGGCATGCATCGCAAATGCGGTCCTTTTCAAATTTCAAGTAAGGAATATCGTTCATCGTTTTCTTGTTGTTTATTCTAGATAGATGATCAAAAGATATATGACCTAGTCTCCTATACCACAACCAAGAGTCATCATTGAAGGCATTCAAACAAGTGGCATTACATTGCATATTAGACATATCAATTACGTATACATTGTTTTCATGAAAACCGGAAAGTATACATGCATTAGTTTATCTATCAAAAACATTGCAAGCTAAGTTATCAAAAATTACATTAAAACCTTTATCACAAAGTTGACTAACACTCAAGAGATTATACTTGAGGCCATCAACTAAAGCAACATTTTCAATCATAGGAGATGAACTAAGTTTAATGTTACCTATACCAACAATCTTTCCTTTGGAGTCATCTCCGAAGGTGACGGTGCCACCTTCATGGTATATTAATAGGATTGTAAAGTTATTGATATCCCATGTCATGTGTCTTGAGCAACCACTATCAAGATAGCACCGCTCCCTACGTCTTTGAGCTTTGGAGTGTACCTACATCATGTAACACAATTGTTGACTTTGGTACCCAAATTTTCTTAGGTCCTTTAATGTTAGCATTACGAATCCAAACATGATTATTTGAGGCATATATTCTATCAAAACAAAATTTAGCTAAGTGACCATTTCGGCCACAATAAGTGCATGCATAAATTTTACCATACATGAATGCATGATGAGTGTGAGGAGTATGAATGTTTGATTTGTGCACATGTTTGGCATGATGAGAGTGCACATGTTGAGACTTGTGAGCATGGGTGTGTGTAGCATGAGATTGTTTCTTTGGGATATGTTTCTTAGGAAACAAAGCCTCCAATCTAGATTTATCAAATTCACATTTCTTTAAAACTTCTCCCAAAGAGTTAATTTTATTCTTTAGCATGAAAATCTCATCTTTATCTATCAAAGAAAATTTAGCTTTACAAGAAATCTTATAAGCATGAAAATCTTTTTTAGTGGAAGTGAGAGTTGAAAACAATTCATCCTTTTCTTTTGTGAGCAAAAAAACTTTGTGGTTAAGAGTTTCATTTTTCTTTTTTTTTTAAATATTTCTTTTTAAGAAAATTATAATTATGAGATAATTCTTCAAAAGCTTCTCCTAATTCATCCATGGATAATTCACAATCTTTAATAGATGATTCGGGGATTACCTTATTTGTGTTTTCATTAGCCATAAAACACATGTGGGCCGTGTCAACTTCTTCTTCAGATTCACTCTCCGAATTCCAAGTAGCCTTTAAAGCCTTCTTCTTATATGGCTTCTTGGAGGAGGAGGGTTTGCTCTTATTTTTCGGACACTCCGCAACAATGTGCCCCGGCTTCCAGCAATTGAAGCAAATGATCTTCTTTTCTTCTTTTCCTTGCCATCTTTTTTTATTTTGAAATTTTGCTTTGTTGTACATTCTCCGAACAGTCTTCACAAGAAGAGAGAGATCTTCATCATCCTCTTCTTCATCATCTTCGTCGGAGTAGGTGGAAGAGCTTTTGAAAGCGATTACTTTCTTCTTTAGAGGAGCCATTTCTTCTCTAGCTTTTCTCTCCATCTCTTGGGTCTTGAGGTTCCCAATGAGACCAATGAGCTCCATTTTCTCCTTATCGTTGAGCTCTTTCAAGGTTGTAACGTTGACTTCCCAAGATGGAGAGAGTGCATGAATGATCTTCCTCACCTTTTGATCGTTGTCAATATTGTCACCTAAAGAAGCAAGCCCGTTAGTAATTTTTGTAAATTACCATATCATAAATAGATTCATTTTCTTGCATGGTAAAGTTTCATATTGGGAATGTAAGAGGTCAACTTTAGCCCTCTTAACTTGTGATGTTCCCTCATGAGTGACTAAAAGGTGAGTCCAAATCTCATATGTGGATTTGCAATGTATGACTCTAGCAATGTCATCGTCATTAAGAGCTTGAAGTAAGGCATAGTGTGCCCTAACATTTGCGTCAAACTCTTTCGTGGCAATATCGGACCAAGTGTCCTCATCACAAAGAGGTGCGCTAAAAGGTTTAGTCACCGCCTTTTCAACTCGGCTTCCTAAGAATTGCAAAAACACGATCATCTTAACCTCCCATATGGAAAGTTAAGGCCATCAAACTTGGGTGGGGCTTATTACCTTCGGCCATCTTTACTAAAGTGTATGAGGATGAAATATGAAAATGATGATTAGCAATTAAGGATCTCTCTAAGGATGCTAAGCCAAGAACCTAGAGACCAAAGCTCTGATCCAATTGAAAAACACTTAGAGGGGGGTGAATAGGTGTTTTGCTAATCTAATGCACTTTTAAAGACAAGTTAAGATGTATGATGCAAGCAGTCACTCAAAACAAGAAATTGGAGCCAAATTGCCCATGAAGGGCTCTAGAACTTCTCCTCTTTGATTCTTCTAGATTATGAGTTGAGGTGCTTAATTGCTTCCTTGTTGATATGAGTATAGACCGAAAAATGTAAGAAGATGAAAATAATGTAAACAAGGCAAGTAAGCACAAGTACAAGAATGTAAAACAACAAAAAAAGGAAATCAATCGCAAACACAAGAGAATTTGTTTCGAGATTCGAGCCACTGCTCTACGTCCGCGCCTTCACCACAATAAAGGATTTTCACTAAATCCACAAAGGGAACTTCCACACAGGAACCTCACACCCAAGGGATTACAATTGGTCTACACAAGACCGGAGTACCCAACTCCAACAATACTATCCTCACACAAGAGGAACCACAACTCAAAGGAATACAAGTCACTTGGTGATCTAAAAAGACCACAAACACTCTCTTATAACTTCTTATAGAGTGGAGATGATTTTTGACTCAAGACGTAAAGTGAAAGAAAAATTTCAGTAGTAAGAATTTAGAAGACTTGAAAACCAACTGAAAAATTTTGCAATAGAAATAACTTTAAAAATGGAAAGCAATGAAACACTTCTTCTCTTGAAAACTTGAAACTTGGATATTTTTCTTGTGAAAAAAACCAAGGACCTATGACCCCTATTTATAGGCAAAAGATAAATATAATTCATAAGTATTACCAGGTCATTAGGGGTGAGTTTAGCCACTTGGAAACAAGAAATAACTGTTGGAATCTATAAAAAAACAAAACAGACCAGAATAGAGCCATTGGTGTCAGTTTGGACAGCTGCCGGTCGACCGGCAGGCCACTTGGCAAAGTAGCCGTTGGCTCCGGTCGATCGCCCGGCATTTTAAAAAAGAGGGTTTTGAACTACCAGTCGACCGACACAAACCGAGAGTGAGTGGCTTGCAGTCGGTCGACCGCAGGGGTTGACGGTCGACCACCCCAATCGACCGACAGATGTGCACAGCGTGCACTTCCATGGCTAAAAGGGCCCGGTCGACCGAGTTGGCCTGAAACAGTTACGGTCGACTGGCCGGTCGACCGTGAAGGCCTGAATAGGATATAAATAGATTTTTGAATATGAAAATATTTTTAAAATATTTTCATTGGTTTGAGGGTTAAGTAGCATAGTATAGGAGATAAAATACATGTTCTAAACTTGATATAAAAATTTTAAAAATTATGAAACATGTATATCAACCAAACATGCAACAAAATCAATATCACCAAAATCTTGTATTTTGGAAAGTGTATTTTTGTGTATGTAACTTCTTGAGCACATATATCATTGTTGGCCCAAAGGCCCATCATTTTAGTTTTGATGATGATTAACTCATGTAGTTATAGTACTAATAATCTTTTGTTTAATTAGTCTCAGATTTGTGATCAAGATCTTAGTAGGTATCTAGCTTCAACAAAGGGTTTAAAGTCAAGTTTTGAAGATAGCACGTGTTGATTCAAGAGCTTATGCATCAAGATCACATCAAGTACTCAAGAGGAGTCTAGCTCATTGGATCATGGTTTGGACCAAGTCAAGAAGGAGAAGAAGATTTTCAAGAGAAGACTTGTGTCTAGGTTTGTTTTAAGATTTTATTTTTAGATAAAATGTAAAGGATAGATTAGTTAGTGGATTGATCAAGTATCATATACACTCACACACAAGATTTAGATGAGTTTTTATAAAAGAGTTTTCATTTTAGAAAAATACCGTTTTGGTTTTTGGAGTTTCATATTTACATATATTTTAACTAAAACTATTTTAGAGCTTAATGTCAAAAATATAGATATTTCATCATATATGTGTAGTGGATCATATCCATACACACTAAGCTTCAAAAGTGTTTAAAAAATCTTATTTTTGTATTTAGAGAAGTTTTTGAAAAATCAATTTGAAAAATATGGTTTTGTTTTAAGCCAAAATTTCTAAGTCACAAAAATAGTTTAAAATGTTTGTAATATGTTTTAATTTTTACTCAAACATGTTTGTATATCAAAGTATATTACTGAACTTATTTTTGTAGATTTTTAGAGATTTTATGGGATTTTATTAAAGGAAAAATGTCAAACTTTTAATCCCAAAAAAATACTGTTTTGGCCTTTGTCGGTCGACCGCACGGTCGACCGAGACAGGGATCGATGACTGACGTGCACAAAACGTGCACGGCCAAGGTCGATCTACCGCACGATCGACCGCCAGAGAGTGTCTACTCTGGAAATGGCCCGGTCGACGGGGCGGTCGACCGCTAGGCCATTGCCTAGTTGGCGGCCGGTTGTAACGCCCCGATCCCGTAGGTACGGGGACGTTATGGCGACGTACATACGCGAGGTGAAAACACGCTCACGCGTACGTTAAGCCTCAGTACAGTACATTACCTCCATAGATACCTGGGGGTCCAGCATGAAATAAGTACAAGAATACCTGCAGAAGAGGGTTAGTGATCATAACAGATATGAAAACAAGGATAAATAAGATAACAGAAATAAAGCACTAAAATACCTATGAATAGTCCTGATGCGGAATCTCCCATGTGACTCCAAGGCACTCTCTGAAGCTATGGTAACTCGGATCTCCAATCTGGGCATGCAAACCCAGGGTCGTCAGAAAGCGACCTAGTGAGTGGTAAAATGAAGAAGGCAGAAATATACTATAATAATACAAGCACGATAATAAGATATAAGATATGATGTGGTAACAGTAATAAGCAGTAGACAAATAAAAATATGTAATCATCGGTCATGTCTCTAATCGTGTCCAGGTTATATCATAAATAATATTGTCTAGTGGTGACCTAATAGATATGAATTTGCTAGTGGTGACGTGACCGAAGTGAACATGCAGGTGGGCATATGCAATATGAACATGCAAGTGGGCATATACAATATAACCTCACTACTGTGTTATACATATACAGTAAGGATGTCTACACGGTATACAGACAACAGAATAGATGCAAATGCAGAACATGTGTAATATGCCACCAAAAAGAAAGTAATATGTACCAGGAGAAGTAACAATATACATTAAATAATCAGGTACAATAATATGTACAATAATACAATAGTAAACATGTATCAGGAAAAGAACAGTAACAAGTAGTAAATATGTATCAGGCAAGTCATGTTATTTATACAATAGTAGCAATCAGTACCATCTGTTATTTTAATCAATCTCTTCCAGTGTCCCATACCACTGGCAGTTCATACTGGAGCCCGCACTCCAGTCGAACTCATCCGGACATGGCCTACGGGTACCATTATCCAAACGAGAGAGTGACCAAATAACAAGTGTTCCCGACGTCCACTATTGTGTATACTGTTTGATTATGTTAATTGGAAACCCGTGGTTGAGGAGTTCTTATCGGGTGGATGTATCCCATGCATACCCGGGATCACGGCCTTAAACGGACCCCTGGCTGCTAAGACCAGGGCCCTCCGCTAAGAGGGGAGCACGAATCAAGTAACGGGAGCTCATGGAGCTAGTGGTAGGTAGCACTACCGTCCCCTGCAGTGGGACTAACAATATGGATCCAGTACATCACCCGATAAGATCTAATCAACCGTCAAGTCTCCCCCATACCCAAGTTATCAATATTACCTGATATGTCAAGTATACAATGTGACAAGAATAAATAACAGTACATGATACGGGTAACATGATAACTGGACCAGAGCTCTGTTGATAGCGTAGAACAATATAACGGGAATCGGGAACAATATAACGGGAATCATATAACGGGAAACGGGAACAGTAGATGTGGAATTCCACATATCGCATATCAACAGTTCTCATGTCCAGTAACGGGAAATCCATATCAAGAACAGGACACAATCATATAACATGACTACGGTAACATGAAACAATAATACATGTAGCATGAACGGGTATCCAACAATATCAATAACGGGAATCAATCAGATAACCTGAATACAGTAACATGGAACAATAATACATGGAAGATGAAATACAGAAACCATACATGCATGTGTAACAGGGATATGTGAACCTGAGGTGTGTGTCGAGCATCCATGTAACGATGAGAATAATCTTGCGAAATGTAGTACGCCATGCAGTGGGATATCCGTAGATTAGTGGATTATCTATGTGGAGCAAGAATCCGTGTAACATATCTACGATAGTACATGTAATAACAGGAATCAGTGTATCCGTGACCTGACAGTATCCGTCTAAGCTATTTGTGTCTCAATAGTACATGTCATAATAGTAGTCAGTGTATAATGGGATGTCATGTCTAGTGAACTACCGTTGCCGTGTAATTATGATACCAGTGTATGAAATACCGGTGTCCAATATTCCTATCTCGTGATATTGTATCGAGTACCGTGGATCAGTATACATGTAACGTGACTGTGATACAAGCCATGTCATAATGGTGTACACGAATATGGTGACTTGGTGGCCCGGGTGTCAGTGGCTGTGAAGGTATGATGACTGTGTCCGGGTTGTCTCTGCCAGTAGTTATTGGTACTCTAAGTGCCTCCTTATCTTTCTTCTAAATCAGGAAATACCTAACCATGTGCTAGGTTATTCCTATTACCATGCATGTCCAATTATTACCAGTTAAGAATTAATAGGTATCAATATTTATCCATAAGCAAGATCTACCAACTAATTGCACTAAACATGATAAAAGGTAATTTATAAAATAAAACACTCACAAACTAGCCACAGGACTGTAGCTCTCGTTCCCACGATCGTAACAGATCCAGAATCGCTCGAATCGGAGTCCGGATGCTCCAGTTATCGCTCGAATACTAACATAAATGAAAATGGGGTTAAATATGTAAATAAATAAAAATAATAAATGCAAATACGAAATTGTACAAGGGGGTTTTATGTAAAAGTACCTTTATTGGATTTCGGATGCGGGTTTGGCTCTTAACGAGTCGGGTCCAGATCCGCAGCCCATGCCTACTAATTTAAGTTAGATGGGTGTTGGGTTTATAGGATTAACGGGTTTCCAAGTACTCAATAGGATTATAGTGGGTTCGGGTGTGAACCCGAACCCAACAACACACACACACACACACACACACACACTTACACACACACAGCACACACTCACACACTCTCACACCCACACACACACACACACACACACACACAGAGAACACACTCTCACACACACACACACACACAGAACACACTCTCACACACACACACACACACTTACACACACACAGCACAGCATACACACACACACACACACACCACACAACACACACCACCCACACAACACACACACGGAACACACACAGTACACACTCTCTCTCACTCACACACACCACTCACACACACTCAACACACACACACACACCCACAGGGAGACAGAGAGCAGCAGCAGCATATGCTGCTGCTTGCCTCAGCACAGGCCGGCCGGCCATCTGGCCGGCGGCACCCGCCGGCGGCGGCTCAGAGGGTGAGAGAGAGAGAGGTAGAGATAGAGAGAAAGTGAGAGAAACATGGGGGGATTTTGGGTTTACAGCAAAAGCTGGAGAAGAAGAAGAAGATGAAGAGGGAAATAGGGCGGCGGTGGTGCTCGGCTTGGTGCGGCGGCGGCCGGCCACCTGTCGCGTGGCCGGAGGCGGAGCCCGGTGGCGCGCGCCGAGCTGGGAGCGGCAGCACCCGGGCGGCGTTTGGCCGGCGCGGCTCCTCTGTCCTGGAACAGAGTTTGAAAGAGGGGGAGAGAGAGAGTTATGGAGAGAGTTAGAGAGAGGGAGATTATTTCTTAATTAGGGAGAGAGAGAGGATATTTTGTTTTTGAGAGAGTTTGAGAGAGTGAGATTTTTATAGGAGAGAGAAAGGGAGAGGCGGTGGAATCAAAGACGGTGGAGGGAAATCTCAGGAAAAACCAGAGAAGAGAAGAGAAGAAAGGAGAAGAAAAGAAAGGAAAAAGTAAAATAAAAATAAATTTTATTAATATAATATTGGCCCAAAATTCGACTAACCCGAACAGTCCCCAAAATTACAGAAAATAGAGAATATTATCTTGAGACGTCAGATGAAGACGGTTTGTAGAAACTCGATCCGGTTTGCAAATTAAAAATCCCAGAAGGTATCGCTGATACGGGCGACACCGCTTTGACCCGATTTTCGATAAATTCAGAAAAATCCCCAAAAATACCCAAACGTAGATAACACGATTCTAAGACACATGATGAAAGCCGATTCTCAAAATTCTACTCCATTTGTGAAATAAAAATCGGAAGGCCGGTTATCGGTATCGGTCAACACCGACTACGGAGTTTTTCAAAATAATCCAGAAAAATTCCAGAAAATCCTGAAAAATCTAGAATATTAGAAAATAATTTTTGAAACTGAAATCAACTCAATCGGACTACTACGGTGGTCAAATCAATTTTGTACGTCGTATCGCGTACCGATACTGTGATACGTACACCGGGGATCAGGGTGTTACATTTCTCCCCACCTTACAAAAAATTGCGTCCTCGCAATTTCAATCAGGTGTGAGAACAACATTTTCAACCCCAAAGCTTAAACGTTACGGGTCCACGACACTTCCGCTGCGCACTCTGCTATTTATAAGGAACCCGGGATGGAGAAGTATGGTAGTGAACTAATCTGAACGGATGGGAAGCAAGAAGATGAAACGAAACAGATAGTCTAGGTGATAACTGTCAGCAAGGAATAGAAAATGGTCAAGGAATGAATTGTCACGGACATGGTATTCTTGTACTCGTCGCTGGAATCCCCCAATTCAGATCCAGATCAGTTAATCTGAACCTGATTGTACTGTTGGTAAGAGCCCGAGTATTGACCCAGGTGGTTACCCACACCAGGTGTGAATCTAAGCTCTGATACCACTATGTAACGCCCCGATCCCGTAGGTACGAGGACGTTATGGCGACGTACATACGCGAGGTGAAAACACGCTCACGCGTACGTTAAGCCTCAGTATAGTACATTACCTCCATAGATACCTGGGGGTCCAGCATGAAATAAGTACAAGAATACCTGCAGAAGAGGGTCAGTGATCATAACAGATATGAAAACAAGGATAAATAAGATAACAGAAATAAAGCACTAAAATACCTATGAATAGTCCTGATGCGGAATCTCCCATGTGACTCCAAGGCACTCTTTGAAGCTATAGTAACATATCTCCAATCTGGGCATGCAAACCCAGGGTCGTCAGAAAGCGACCTAGTGAGTGGTAAAATGAAGAAGGCAGAAATATACTATAATAATACAAGCACGATAATAAGATATAAGATATGATGTGGTAACAGTAATAAGCAGTAGACAAATAAAAATATGTAATCATCGGGTCATGTCTCTAATCGTGTCCAGGTTATATCATAAATAATATTGTCTAGTGGTGACCTAATAGATATGAATTTGCTAGTGGTGACGTGACCGAAGTGAACATGCAGGTGGGCATATGCAATATGAACATGCAAGTGGGCATATACAATATAACCTCACTATTGTGTTATACATATACAGTAAGGATGTCTACACGGTATACAGACAACAGAATAGATGCAAATGCAGAACATGTGTAATATGCCACCAAAAGAAAGTAATATGTACCAGGAGAAGTAACAATATACATTAAATAATCAGGTACAATAATAAGTACAATAATACAATAGTAAACATGTATCAGGAAAAGAACAGTAACAAGTAGTAAATATGTATCAGGCAAGTCATGTTATTTATACAATAGTAGCAATCAGTACCATCTGTTATTTTAATCAATCTCTTCCAGTGTCCCATACCACTGGCAGTTCATACTGGAGCCCGCACTCCAGTCGAACTCATCCGGACATGGCCTACGGGTACCATTATCCAAACGAGAGAGTGACCAAATAACAAGTGTTCCCGACGTCCACTATTGTGTATACTGTTTGATTATGTTAATTGGAAACCCGTGGTTGAGGAGTTCTTATCGGGTGGATGTATCCCATGCATACCGGGATCACGGCCTTAAACGGACCCCTGGCTGCTAAGACCAGGGCCCTCCGCTAAGAGGGGAGCACGAATCAAGTAACGGGAGCTCATGGAGCTAGTGGTAGGTAGCACTACCGTCCCCTGCAGTGGGACTAACAATATGGATCCAGTACATCACCCGATAAGATCTAATCAACCGTCAAGTCTCCCCCATACCCAAGTTATCAATATTACCTGATATGTCAAGTATACAATGTGACAAGAATAAATAACAGTACATGATACGGGTAACATGATAACTGGACCAGAGCTCTGTTGATAGCGTAAAACAATATAACGGGAATCGGGAACAATATAACGGGAATCATATAACGGGAAACGGGAACAGTAGATGTGGAATTCCACATATCGCATATCAACAGCTCTCATGTCCAGTAACGGGAAATCCATATCAAGAACAGGACACAATCATATAACATGACTACGGTAACATGAAACAATAATACATGTAGCATGAACGGGTATCCAACAATATCAATAACGGGAATCAATCAGATAACCTGAATACAGTAACATGGAACAATAATACATGGAAGATGAAATACAGAAACCATACATGCATGTGTAACAGGGATATGTGAACCTGAGGTGTGTGTCGAGCATCCATGTAACGATGAGAATAATCTTGCGAAATATAGTACGCCATGCAGTGGGATATCCGTAGATTAGTGGATTATCTATGTGGAGCAAGAATCCGTGTAACATATCTACGATAGTACATGTAATAACAGGAATCAGTGTATCCGTGACCTGACAGTATCCGTCTAAGCTATCTGTGTCTCAATAGTACATGTCATAATAGTGGTCAGTGTATAATGGGATGTCATGTCTAGTGAACTACCGTTGCCGTGTAATTATGATACCAGTGTATGAAATACCGGTGTCCAATATTCCTATCTCGTGATATTGTATCGAGTACCGTGGATCAGTATACATGTAACGTGACTGTGATACAAGCCATGTCATAATGGTGTACACGAATATGGTGACTTGGTGGCCCGGGTGTCAGTGGCTGTGAAGGTATGATGACTGTGTCCGGGTTGTCTCTGCCAGTAGTTATTGGTACTCTAAGTGCCTCCTTATCTTTCTTCTAAATCAGGAAATACCTAACCATGTGCTAGGTTATTCCTATTACCATGCATGTCCAATTATTACCAGTTAAGAATTAATAGGTATCAATATTTATCCATAAGCAAGATCTACCAACTAATTGCACTAAACATGATAAAAGGTAATTTATAAAATAAAACACTCACAAACTAGCCACAGGACTGTAGCTCTCGTTCCCACGATCGTAACAGATCCAGAATCGCTCGAATCGGAGTCCGGATGCTCCAGTTATCGCTCGAATACTAACATAAATGAAAATGGGGTTAAATATGTAAATAAATAAAAATAATAAATGCAAATACGAAATTGTACAAGGGGGTTTTATGTAAAAGTACCTTTATTGGATTTCGGATGCGGGTTTGGCTCTTAACGAGTCGGGTCCAGATCCGCAGCCCATGCCTACTAATTTAAGTTAGATGGGTGTTGGGTTTATAGGATTAACGGGTTTCCAAGTACTCAATAGGATTATAGTGGGTTCGGGTGTGAACCCGAACCCAACAACACACACACACACACACACACACACACACACACTTACACACACACAGCACACACTCACACACTCTCACACCCACATACACACACACACACACCACACACAGAGAACACACTCTCACACACACACACACAGAACACACTCTCACACACACACACACACACTTACACACACACAGCACACCATACACACACACACACAACACACACACCACACAACACACACCACCCACACACACACACACCAAACACACACAGCACACACTCTCTCTCACTCACACACACCACTCACACACACTCAACACACACACACACACCCACAGGGAGACAGAGAGCAGCAGCAGCATATGCTGCTGCTTGCCTCAGCACAGGCCGGCCGGCCATCTGGCCGGCGGCACCCGCCGGCGGCGGTCCCGGCCGCCGGCGGCGGCTCAGAGGGTGAGAGAGAGAGAGGTAGAGATAGAGAGAGAGTGAGAGAAACATGGGGGGATTTTGGGTTTACAGCAAAAGCTGGAGAAGAAGAAGAAGATGAAGAGGGAAATAGGGCGGCGGTGGTGCTCGGCTTGGTGCGGCGGCGGCCGGCCACCTGTCGCGTGGCCGGAGGCGGAGCCCGGTGGCGCGCGCCGAGCTGGGAGCGGCAGCACCCGGGCGGCGTTTGGCCGGCGCGGCTCCTCTGTCCTGGAACAGAGTTTGAAAGAGGGGGAGAGAGAGAGTTATGGAGAGAGTTAGAGAGAGGGAGATTATTTCTTAATTAGGGAGAGAGAGAGGAGATTTTGTTTTTGAGAGAGTTTGAGAGAGTGAGATTTTTATAGGAGAGAGAAAGGGAGAGGCGGTGGAATCAAAGGCCGTGGAGGGAAATCTCTGGAAAAGCCAGAGAAGAGAAGAGAAGAAAGGAGAAGAAAAGAAAGGAAAAAGTAAAATAAAAATAATATTTTATTAATATAATATTGGCCCAAAATTCGACTAACCCCGAACAGTCCCCAAAAATTACAGAAAATAGAGAATATTATCCTGAGACGTCAGATGAAGACGGTTTGTAGAAACTCGATCCGGTTTGCAAATTAAAAATCCCGGAAGGTATCGCTGATACGGGCGACACCGCTTTGACCCGATTTTCGATAAATTCAGAAAAAACCCAAAAATACCCAAACGTAGATAATACGATTCTAAGACACATGATGAAAGCCGATTCTCAAAATTCTACTCCATTTGTGAAATAAAAATCGGAAGGCTGGTTATCGGTATCGGTCAACACCGACTACGGAGTTTTTCCAAAATAATCCAGAAAAATTCCAGAAAATCCTGAAAAATCTAGAATATTAGAAAATAATTTTTGAAACTGAAATCAACTCAATCGGACTACTACGGAGGTCAAATCAATTTTGTACGTCGTATCGCGTACCGATACTGTGATACGTACACCGGGGATCAGGGTGTTACACCGGTCGACCGACCTTCCCAACGGTCAGAAATCTGACCGTTGGCAATCGACCATCAGCAGTCAGAACTGCTGAGTTGGCTTCCAACGGGCAGATTTTTGGAGCCTATAAATTGGGGCTACTTTGGACTATTTTCTACAAGATTTGAAGAGAGTTTTTGACCTAGTTTTCCCTACCTATATCAGTGGTTATATCCATATGTTTTAGAGCCAAAATTTCCAAATCAAAAGGAGAGTTTATCAGGAGTTTTCAAAAGTGATTTCTTGAGTTTTTCACCACAAATTTCATCCTTGTTTTCTTACAGATAATTGAGCTTTCCATTACTAAATCCATCCTATAGGAGAGTTGTTGTGAGAGAGATTTTAGGTGATCAAAGTGTTGTGATCACCAAAGTGTTCATTCTTGTTTTGTGGAGGCGGACTTGCAGGTTCGCGGTGTTTCGAGTTCTAGTGAGAGCTCGTTGTAGAGGTGCGGCCTTGGCAAGCTTGCGTGATTGCATGTGTTTATTTTGTGGGAACAAGAGAGGGACTAAAGAGTTCAAAGGAGTTTTAGTGTGAACTCGCTTGTAGGTGTTGCGGCACGGAGTGATCCGGTGGGATCATTTTATAGTGAAAATCCTTCATAGTGTTGAAGGCGGGGACATAGAGCAACGGTGCTCGAACCTCGAAACAAATCTCCCGTGTTTGTAATTGCTCTCTCTATCTCTCACTTGTCTTACATCTTGCTTATGCTTATTACTCATATATCTCATATGCTTGACATATTGTGTGCATAAATTGATACATGCTAGGGGATTGTTTGCTCACACTTGTATACAACCAAGAGAGCCAAAGCGGCGCCTCAACTCTTATCTAGAGGAATCTTGAGGAGATAGTCCAGAGCCCTTCACGGGGAATCCGGCTACACTCTTAAGTTATACTTGGTGTGTTTAGCTTAAGAATTTTTAGTTTGCAAAAATAGTTTTAATTCATCATTAATTCACCATTAGAGTAGCTAGTCACCTATTCACCCCCCTCTAGGTGATTTCAATTGGTATCAGAGCCAAGTGCTCTTGATTTGGGTCTAACAACCTTGAGTTAAAGATCCTCATTTATAGTTATTCACAATATTTGTTCACACACATTGATTTCATGTCACCTCCCACTTTTGATATTCTTAACATCCAAACTTGGAAAGTTAAGATATCCTTGTACCTCAAAGCCCTAGACATTCATGTTTATTTTATCACTATTAAAGATTCTTATTGTTTAAATGGCAAAAATATTGAGGATAATGCAAAAGTCATCCATACTTTAAAGAGTACACTAAATGATGAATATTTATCTAAGGTTTCTAACTTTGACTCGGCTTTTGTAGTATGGAACACTTTGATCTCCCTTGGCGAACAAGAGCAATACTATGCGGGGAGCGACTCGGATGTTGGAAGTGAGGCTTCCAACGTGTGCTACATAGTCTAAGGGGATAACCCCCTTGAGGTAAACTCCAAATCCGAGTTAGAAGAGGATGTTGTTATGCCTTATAATGAACTAGCATTTTTTTGTCAACAACTCCTTGAAAAATATGACATGCTTAAAAAGGATAATAAGAAAATGAAAAATAAATTTGATTCCATGTTAAAAGAAAAGGACTCTTTGCAAAATAAATTGGAATACATTTCTAAAGAAAATGAGTCTTTAAAAATGAGAATATTTCATTATTTTCTAAACTAAATGATATTTGTGAAGGAAACAATGCTTCGAAAAATAAAATCTCTTGGTGGAAAAGGAAAAAAAATCGCTTTACAAGAAAACACCTCTTTGAAAAGAAAAATTGTTTCAAAAGAAAAAGAAAATGTTTTTAAAAAGAAAAAGATTGTTGACCATGCTTTTCATGCTACTACTATTTATAAAAATGAGATTAAATTTTTAAAAAATAAAATAAATTATTTGAGCTCAACTTTAAGCGATTGTGCATTTAACCATTCCAGATTGAAAATCTTGTTTCAAAAGAAACAAGCTTCATATGTACATACACATCACCCACAATATGCATATGCACACTTTGCATGACATGATCACACTCATTCACATGTGCATGCTAAAGTATACAAATATACACATTGCGGCCGCAAAGGCCATTTGGCAAAATTTTGTTATGATAGAATTAATTCTTTAAATTTGGTAATAAAAATGTTTGGGTTCTTTACAATGCTAACCACCGTGAACCCAAAAGAAATGGTTACCAAAGTCCCCACCTCTTGTGTTTGATGTAGGTGTGGGTTCTCACATGACGTGAGAAAGTTGGTGCCTTGGTGGTGGATGCATGGGCTTGAATGACATACAAAACTGATGCATCGCTATCAAGGTAGTTTTGGTGGGAAGACCACCATATTTTGGAGACTTAGAGTATAGTTCTTTGGTTTGGTAACTATCTCTAAACTCCTCTTTTAATTTACATGTTTTTACATTTGATGAATTTTTAGCATATTTTAGTGTTTGTTAAAATAATCATGTTTTGTGCTATATGTGGTAAATACTTGTTTAGATGTAGTTTTTTTCAAAACTTGTATATATACTTGTACAATGAGCAACATTTGATTCCTATATGTTTGCACTTTATTGCTCATTTGTACTCATTACATGTACATGTATGACCTAGTTTTGATGATCTCCTCATTTACACTTGTTTTGCCTATATTCATGTTTTTACTTCATGTATACGTAATCTTTGTCCAAAACTAATAAATATACATGTATACGCTTGAGTCTCTTGCCTTCATGCAAATTATATTATAGACTCTTTTGTGTTTAGGATATGTATGTGTATTGTTAGTTTTGATAAATCATACATATACCTTGAAGTTTATTTTAAATGAAAAATAAAATCTTTGTGATTTTCATATTTGTTTGATAAAATTATATTCATGTTTGTTTTGAGCCTTATTGACTATTTTCATAAAAATGCTATTTACATGATTCTTATACATTCACACTTCATTTGTTTACTCATGACATTGTTTTCATGAGAATTTTTGAGCTTTATAGATTTTTAGTGTCGAATTTTTGTGTATTTAGTATGATTTAATGAAATACATATGATTTGTTTTCATGTTTGAAGGATTTTTAACTAGTTTGTCAAAAATTACTTTAATTAGTTATTTATTCTTCAATGGATAGAGTTTTCAAATTTTATAAATATTTTCAAACTCTTGTTTTTGAAAACCCCTTCCAACCCTTTAAAGGGCGGATGGATGGGCGACCATGCCTTGTATGTCAAAATTAAAAATCTTTTATCATGTGCATGAAAAAGGTGAATCTTTATGAGTTATACATTTGTTTCACATCATATTTTCAATTGATATTATTTTTTTGTATACTCATAATTTGTTTTCTATATATGTATACTTCATTTCAAATAATATCAATTTCCATTGATATTCTCTTTCATACATATATATGTCTTTATTGTGCTTGATTTACTAGATATTTACATATTTAAAGCACAAAGTATGTTTATGCTAAGCTTCAATTTGTATTTTAATTGGTATTTTAATAAGTTTATGCATTATTTTCAATTGGTATGTTTATTGATATCAAAATTTACAATATACTTTAATTAGTATCAATATGTTTCGATTTTCAATTGGGTTTAAATTTCAATAGGCAACACAAATGTTTTACCTATTTGGTATCAAAATTTATCATGTATTTCAATTGGTATCAAAATTTAATTTAAATTTAAATTGGTATCAAAATAAAAATATTTCTGTCATTGGTATCAAAATGTACAAATATTTTAATTTCAATTGGTATCACATATTTCCAATTTCATATGGTATCAAGATCTTGTGATATCTTAAAATTTTGTTTATATACAAATGGTATATCAAAATTTGTTTTATTACTTTGAGTAATTATCAAAATTTGTTTAAGTATTATAACAACTTGTGTTAAAAATGTATTGATATGTATTGCCTATATGTAAAGGGAGCTTAACATTTCTTCTATATATAAATTCATGTTGAGTGTATCCTATATTGAGGAGGTTGACGTCTCTTCTTTATGTGATACACGTGTGTAGGGGGAGCTTCACATCTCCACTTATGCATTGTATATTATGCGTTATGTGAGTTAGGGCTTGTCATCCCTTCTTCATGTAATGCATGTAAGCAGGGAAGCTAACTTAGCGTCTTTCTCTTCATAAATGTATATCGCATATATTTCTTTATTGTTTAATTTGTTTTCACCCCTTTGTTGATGATTGACAAAAAAAGGGAGAGATTTTGAGTTTATATATGCATATTTGAGTTTTTGCATATATTCAGTTTATGCATCTTATTTTTTTAAAAAATGGGGGAGTGTTTTTGAAAGTTTAAACAAAGAGGGGGAGAAGGTTTTTGGAAAAATAACTTTTAGTTTATGCATGTTTCTCTCACCTTATTGATGCATACATATTTGTTTAGTTTGATGTACTTTATTTCAATATCTATTTGTTTATTGCTATGCATAAGTTAAGGTGGAGCTTCTATAAAACTTAACTTTAATCCATGCATATATAACTCCATGAGTATTGTCATCATCAAAAAGAGGGAGATTGTTGGCCCAAAGGCCCATTACTCTAGTTTTGATGATGATTAACTCATGTAGTTATGTACTAATGATCTTGTATTTAATTAGTCTCAGATTTGTGATCAAGATCTTAGTAGGTGTTTAGCTTCAACAAAGGATTTAAAGTCAAGTTTTGAAGCTAGCACGTGTTGATTCAAGAGCTTATGTATCAAGACCACATCAAGTACTCAAGAGGAGTCTACCTCATTGGATCATGGTTTGGACTAAGTCAAGAAGTAGAAGAAGATTTTCAAGAAAAGACCTTCAAGATAAGACTTGTGTCTAGATTTGTTTTAAGATTTATTTTTAGATAAAATGTAAAGGATAGATTAGTTGGTGGATTGCTCAAGTATCATATACACTCACACACAAGATTTAGATGAGTTTTTATAAAAGAGTTTTCATTTTAGAAAAATACCGTTTTGATTTTTGGAGTTCATATTTACATATGTTTTAACCAAAACTATTTTAGAGCTTAATGTCAAAAACATAGATATTTCATCATATATGTATAGTGGATCATATCCATACACACTAAGCTTCAAAAGTATTTAAAATATCTTATTTTTGCATTTGGAGAAGTTTTTGAAAAATCAATTTGGAAAAATGCGGTTTTTGTTTTAAGCCAAAATTTCTAAGTCACAAAAATAGTTCAAAATGTTTGTAACATGTTTGATTTTTACTCAAATATGTTTGTATATCAAAGTATATTACTGACCTTATTTTTGTAGATTTTTAGAGATTTTATGGGATTTTATTAAAGGAAAAAATGTCAAACTTTTAATCCCTAAAAAAAATACTGTTTTGGCCTTCTGCCGGTCGACCGCACGGTAGACCGAGACAGGGGTCGGTCGACCGACGTGCACAAAACTCTTATCTAGAGGAATCTTGAGGAGATAGTCCAGCCCTTTCACGGGAAATCCGGCTACACTCTTAGGTTATACTTGGTGTGTTTAGCTTAAAAATTTTTAGTTTGCAAAAATAGTTTTAATTCCACATTAATTCACCATTAGATTAGCTAGTCACCGATTCACCCCCCTCTAGGTGATTTCAATTATATCCTTACTCTTTAACATACTAAAACTCTTACAAGGGTCTAGGAGACTACAAGGTCTTCAATCGGGCTTTTCCATTTGTATCATTGAGTTTGCTTGAATTCTTGATTCCGTCTTTGAGTTATCTTGAGTCAACACAACCTTCCTTTAGGGAAGAAACATCTTGAATCCTAATAACTCTGAAATAATCTTAAACACTTAAACTTGATTAGTACAAATAATTGTATATGTTTTGTGATGATCAAAACTCTAAAACCGGGTGAACCTTCGGCCAACAGATTTTAGCTATGAATTTTTTCTTTTTAATTATCTTTTAAAAATCAAAAATACAAACTTATCCTTTTTAATTCTCTTCTTTTTTCCTCTTCTAACTTAACATCATTTTCTTTTTATCTCTTTCAAAACAAAGAAGAACAACTTAATTAATTTAGTGATTTAAAA